>JARYHS010007777.1:0-15299 GCA_031002005.1 Vandiemenella viatica
GTTATTTTGTTTTTAGTCATTCATACGTGCTATTGTTAGATTGTAGATATTCTTTAACGTATATCAGAAGCGCAATTATTTCGCTGACCTTAACGTTTCAATTGGTTACCGGCAACATGAGGAAAATTTCGTTAACATATCGACTAGGACAAAAAAAAATTATATACTCTTAACTGTTCAGGCACCATTATAGCTCCGTCTGAAAGTATATTGTTTCTTTGAGAGATACCTATTTCGTTTCGGTTAGTGCAATAGGTTATCCAGGTTAACATTTTCCAACAGTCGCGTTTGGTCTATTGTTTTCAAATTCTATTTCCGTTGTCATATACAAATAGTACGCCTGATTGTGAAGAATGGCAAAAGAATCGATGCACTGCTCTAGCATGCTAATAATGAACGTAGGAACCCTCTAGTCATTTTTCTTTTAATTTTTTTAAACTATTTTTTACACTCAGTAAGGAGAAAGAAAAAAAAAACCTTGTCCTGCCATGATTCTGCTATCCTGTGAGCAAAGCTACATCATTCCCGTTCCTAAGTCAGAAATATTGAGCCAAGTGAGCAACTTAATCTTTACATTTCATTACTAGTTTAATGATTCCATTACTAGTTTAATGATTTTATTACTAGTATAATGAAGTCGCCAATTTCTCACACCATCAGTTTCTTCCTTATTACAGCTTTTTAATTTGTATAAATCAGAATACAGCTTGTTCTTGGTGTTTTTGTCTCAATTCTTATCACTCACAGCTATGAGGAAAATTCGGCGACTTGATAAGATCTAATGATATCGATCAGTATACTGCCTGGTTCTCAAATTTCGATGTTAGCGAATCGTACGGTAGATACCGTCAAAACAAGGAAGTGTATGTTAACAAGGAAATCTAATGCCTAAATTGTTTATTTTCTGAGGTTCACCAACGTAACATATATCAAAGGAATGTTAATAAAACCAAAGAAATAGAGGTAAGGAAAACGCGAAATGGAATTCTCGTGGAATATAAATTAAGAGCTTAAACATTAACTTTGTTGTAGGCCATGTTCCGCAGTTGTTGCATAAATATTTTTAGAAGACGGATTTTTATTTAAAAATAAAGAGCTTAAACGTTTGGGGATATATCCAGATTCGTCACTGATGTGGTTGTTCAAACTAATCATGCCGATTTCTCTCACGACCAGCTGCTAAATATTAAATTTTATTTAAATATAGATTACTGTGTTTGGAATTAGGGTTGTCGCGGATGTTATCTTAGCGGAAGCAGACGTTCAGTGCTTGACATCCGCGGATGCGGATGTGCAAAAATAAATTTATAATTGTTTAGATTTTAATATTTTATCAAAAATAAATTTAAAATCAATCTTTTTTCATAAGTACTACTATTGCCATATAATACTGCCATACTGATTTATTTTTAACTCATCTTTCAACAACAAAAAATGTGGGATGATTTGACAAGTGAATTAAATTATTTACGCACGCGTCAAAAAACCAGTCTTTGTCATATGAACTTTGCGGAGTTCGTGGCTAGACTAATTCAAGCGTCAAGCACAAAGCCACGCCACCGCGCATTTCCGCGCTCGCTTTTTTTTTTTTTTTTTTTGGTCTGATATCTATACGCCTCGTCGACGTCGAGGTCATTAGAGGCGTGAAAAGATCGGTGCTAGGAACGGGTAGGAATTCGGCCTTGGTCTTTTAAAGGAAGCATTCGGCTGGAGTGATTTGGGGAAGCCATGGAAAACCCAAATCTGGATTCCCTGATGGGGATTCGAACCTGCGTCCTCCCGAAGCGAGGCCGTTACTGCCTACCCACCACGCTCAGTTCTGTGCTCGCCACAGTAGGAAGGGAATAGGGATTCTGGAACACCGCCAGGTGGCAGCACGGTCGCGTGACGTCACAACATGGCCGCCCCCGTTTGGGGCGACCAAGATGCCGCCCCCCGTTTGGGCGACCAAGATGGCCGCCCCCCGTTTGGGCGACCAAGATGGCCGCCGTTAGTTCCTCTACCAGCCGCACAGATGGCACCATCTCCCAAGGGCTTAATTTCTTTGCCGTTAGTTCATTTGGTGGCGGCTAGATGGCGTTCGGTGGCATTATTTCCGGCGCGCTTTGCGAAATGTGTACACTGTTTCAACGACTGTTATCTCTGTTTACTAAGCGTGACGAAATATGTATTCCTAGCGTCCTGTTAAGCAAGCACTGAACATCTTGGCTACTATCGACACACAGTAAAATATTTTCTTCGGTACTTAAGCGTAAATCATTGCAATTTTACTAAAAACAAAAAAAGTCCACATTAAAACGACCTCGGCAGTGTTGGGGCTAGGTCGCCGGTTCGAGTCCGGCCGCGGTGTTTAAGTGTTTTGTGAAAAAGCCGCAAAGTTACGTAATTTCCACGCCTCGAAAAGCATAAATGTTTCCTTTTAACGGGAAAAAAAGGTCATAAACTCCAGATATAAATTCTATGTGTACCTGTTTTCATGAAATTATTTAGCGTTCTTGCCTCTCATTCGGGAGGACGGAGGTTCCAGGCATCCATGGTTTCCCAAATCACTCCAAGGTGAATGCCGGGGATGCTACCTTCAAAAGGCCATGGCCGAATTCCTTCCCATCCTTTCCCGTCTCTAAAGACCTCGCTGTTAACATAAATTCCGTTCATCGAAGCAGGCAGACATTAAAAATTAATTCACCGACGAAGAGACGGGAAACAAACTCACTTTTTCATTATGAACAATATAATATAACTCACGAGTGTCACCTACAGTCCGTGTATTTTAAAGGATGTATTAAATTAGGGGTATTTATATTTTTATTTATATTTCTCGTGTCCAGGACATAACAAGTTGAAAAAACAAATAACATTAATTAATTAATATTAACTATAAACACAATTATATAGAATGTGACCAGAATTCCGCAATCTTGATGGCCTTCTCGTTTGCCCTGTAAAGGTCGTCGATATTGCAGGTTTCAGGGAGATTCCTGCATATCAGAAGATGTTGTGGGTTCTGAAGCTCACCACATTCACATAGATCGTTGTCATTAGTGTACCCCCATTTTTTAAATATTATATTTACATCGGGACACTTCAGTTCTTAGTCTGTTTAAAGCCTTCCATATAGCATATGGCTGATTACATCCCGCAGCCGGTGCCTCTTTGATGTTCCTCCACCAGGACAAATTTCAAAATTAGGGGTAATGAAATTGTGTGTCTCCAAGTGAATGCCGGGGATGCTACCTTCAAAAGGCCATGACCGAATTCATTCCCATTCCTTTCCCCGTCTCTAAAGACCACGTTGTTAGAGAGACGTTAAAAAAAAGTACCTGTTTTAGCGTTCTGACCTTGTATTCGAGAGGACGGCGTTTCCGGTCATCCAGATTTGGGTTTTCCATGGTTTCCCCCAAATCACTCCAGGTGAATGCCGGGATGCTTCCTTCAAAAGGACATGGCCGAATTCCTTCCCATTCCTTGCTCCCCATCCTTTCCCCATCTCAAAAGGCCAGGTTGTTAGAGAGACGTTAAAAAGTTTAAAAAATGAAATTATTGTGATAAAGTATAGCAATACCACACATACGTTATTCCTTTCAAAATTCGTAGCCTCAAAAAACCCATCAATGGTGAAATCCTTTCATTGAAACCGAGAGACATTCACCGATGAAGGTAGGGAAAACCATAAAAAAATTCCGTTCATCGAAGCAGGCAGACATTAAAAATTAATACACCGACGAAGAGACGGGAAACAAACTCAATTAGTCACATCATGTTGGATAAAATTCCAATCAATCCCTTGTGACACATCAGTGATTGACTAGAAACAGAGAGATATACCCACATTTAACTGTATTTTACAGCACAGCACGTATGTTCCAGGAACGAAATACGTCTGTTAATCTTACTAATTTCACCCCTGTCGAATCGAAGTACGCCAGTCCTATGTGATAAAAATCGAGTCACGCTAAGGCAGTGCTTTCGCAAAGTCTTCTGCTAATCAGTAGCCAGGTACCAAAATGTTCATTTAAGGTGGTTCTACTGCAGTTTTCAGGGAAATTCTCCCCTTTTCCAGGAAATTATTTTTCAATAAATCAGGGGGACGAAATACGTCTGTTAATCTTACTAATTTCACCCCTGTCGAATCGAAGTACGCCAGTCCTATGTGATAAAAATCGAGTCACGCTAAGGCAGTGCTAAGCACTGAACATGCCTGAGACCATCGCCTGTGACCAAGGTGGAGATACTCCCTTATAGAAGAAATCCAGTGCCAGCTTCTACTGATATTCTATTCCTAATTCTTTCACCAAGATCCACCCCTAGCCTCATCACCAACATACCCACAGCACTTCCTCAAACCACCTTCTGTTTTCCAATGATTCCCAATCCAACCCCTGATCAGTTACAGACAGGGTTACCTTCTGTTCGTGCGTTAAAGTAAACCAAAAATTCAAATTCGCAAAGTCTTCTGCTAATCAGTAGCCAGGTATCAAAATGTTCATTTAAGGTGGTTCTACTACAGTTTTCAGGGAAATTCTCCCATTTTCCAGCAATTTATTTTTCAATAAATCAGGACCCAGGGGAGTTCTCCATTCGGCTTAAAATGTTCCCATTTAACGCCAACCTTCGGATTCAGGACCAAGTCTGACATTTGTTTGTAATTGCATGCTTTGTTCAAGTAACCACGATAAAGTTACCATAATGCTCTTAGCTCACTGATAGTTTCATGGTCATCAAACAGGCATCATAACCCACATTTTCATAGAAGATCCCCACACATCGACAAGTATCCAAAGGTGCAGACACTAGTTCTATTGCGCCGAAGATAGCACCCACGCTTGAACTGTCGTAAATTGTTAGGTCAAAGTGGGTGTTTGGATATTTTATCCATTCAGTCCTCATCATCTAAAGTCTAATGCCAGATTGTGGTCATTGCCAACTTAGGCTCCATACACCACTCAGAATTATTTCGCCAATATCCATTCTAACAGCATTATACACCACATACAGCCCCTGACACTCTTCCAATGACATCCAGTCCAGTTCCTTTATTAAGGCACTTGTTGAATATTTTCCACTAATAAATCTAGCTGCTATATTTTGCACCTTGCATTTGATGTACAAAAAATGTGGTCTCCATACTACACTTATATATACAAGAAATGGTCTGACTGTGGGTTTGTACCCAAGTCCTTCGCTTCTCGGGTACATCCCCTCATCACCCCCTCTGTTAAATGATTTTTATGTAGTGAAAAACGTGAGAAACACAATTCGTATGCCAACACAAACGGCAGTAAACTGTAAAGAGTACAGTGAAATGGGAGATTGCCAAAGCCCTGAAGCAATGGTTAGAAGCACACGTTGATGGTGAGCATAATTCTATAACCATATATTTTAGACTCAAATTAACAGAGGAAGTAGACACACGCACACACTTGTACATGCATACAGCGAGGTCGACAGAACTAACAGCAAGCATCATGGAAACGATGAAGTGGGGCAGAATTGTCGTTACCACTGATTAACTGGGCAGAACTATCGTTAAAAAAAATCATCAGACAGACGAGTTTAAGTCAGGTATCACAATACTTACAGTTACATGCACAAAGAGAGACGCAGATATACATGTACAAGTCTACAGAAAGTTCAGGACAACTACCTGCACCAACCATGGAAACAAAAAAAGTGGTGTAGTACTTTCTTGCCCCCATGACTGGCTGAAAAACAGAACTCTCCTTACATATCATCTGCCTGGCGAGATAGAGGGTGTGCAAAAGATGGCATGTTTTCACCATACACCTAAGTATTTACATCATAAATAGTGTTCATCACACACAATTGATTACATTTACCATCAATACGTTTCCCCCACACTGCAACCCTATCTGCCATTCATTAAGAGTGCCCCAGGTACCATGAGTTACAATAGACATTTGACTATCAGCAGATACCAGAACCCCTCATATTCATACTAGGTCTCAACCACAAATCCATACGTATCCATGCACAAGCTCAAAGAAACAGGAACAGCAAATCATACATCCAGATAAATGAGTTTAAGGAAGGTATCACCATACTTACGCACACAGACACATATATCCATGCCTACAGCGAGATCAACACAACAACGAGCCCAATCATGGAAAATAAAAAGTGGGACAGAACCCCCATGGCTCAAGACTGACGAAAAAAAATCATCATTAACATGTGTTCCAAGTAACAAACTCCTCACATCAAAATCATATCATTTAACTCACACAACAGACCTCACTACCATCCAGTATCATGTGTGCTAGGTACAAAACTGTTCACATTAGCACCACCACATCTATCCCACACCTTAACCCTTACTGCCATTCAGTAACATTTACCCCAGGTACCACGAGTAGCAGTAGACATCTGGTCATCAGACAGATATCATAACTCCCATATTCATACTAGGTCTCAACCAAAAATCTGTACGTCACCTCACACAAGCAAGGTATCACCACATTTACGAAAAAAACACACAGAGATAGAGACGCATACACACGTTCATTTCCAGGCCTACAGCGATCTCGACTCAACAACTAGCCCAATCATGGCAACGAAAAAGTGGAACAGAACACGCATGACTGGCCAAAAATCATAGAAAGACACACATAAACACATACATACACACTAACATGTCAATGCATTCAAACAGTTCCATTCATCACCACACATAACTGGAGGAAAAAACTGAGAGTTACAGGATGTGTGAAGTTTGAAATCACAGCCACATCTCTCCCACACCGCAACCCTTTTTTGTCATTTAGTAACATGTGACCCAGGTACCATGAGTTACAATAGACACTTGTCTATCAGACAGTAATAGTGCCCCCATGTACCACGAGTAGCAGTAGACACTTGGTCATCAGACAGATATCATAACTCCCATAATTCATACTAGGTCTCACCCACAAATCCATACGTCACCTCACACAAGCATAAGTGCAGGACAAACGAGATAAAGGAATGTACACCACATTTACGCAAAAAACACACAGAGATAGAGATGCATACACACGTACATTTCCATGCCTACAGCGATCTCGACTCAACAACTAGCCCAATCATGGCAACGAAAAGTGGAACAGAACACCCATGACTGGCCAAAAATCATAGAAAGACACACACACACTCACATGTCAATGCATTCACACAGTTCCATTCATCACCACACATAACTGGAGGAAAGAGACTGAACATGCTAGATCCAAACTGAAGAGTTACAGGATGTGTGAAGTTTGAAATCACAGTCACATCTCGCCCACACCGCAACCTTTTCTGTCATTTAGTAATATGTGCCACCCATGTACCACGAGTAGCAGTAGACACTTGGTCATCAGACAGATATCATAACTCCCATATTCAGACTAGGTCTCACCCACAAATCCATATGTCACTCACACAAGCATAAGTGCAGGAACAGCACATCATACATCCAGACAAACGAGATAAAGGAAGGTATCATCACATTTACGCAAAAAAAAACACACAGAGATAGAGACGCATACACACGTACATTTCCATGCCTACAGCGATCTCGACTCAACAACTAGCCCAATCGAGGCAACGAAAAGTGAAACAGAACACCCATGGCTCAAGACTGACAAAAAAAATCATCATTAACATGTGTTCCAAGTAACAAACTCCTCACATCAAATCATATCATGTTAACTCACCACTACAGACCTCTCTGCCTTCAGTATCGTTGGTAATATGTACAAAGCTAATTTCATAAGTTACCACATACATACAAGTATTGCAGGAAGGGTCCCAGACACACGACATCCACACTGAGGTGTAATGATAGGCGATGATAGTATGTCTTTCCAATACACCTCAGTGCTCACCACACATACTTGATTTTTTAATGTGCCATCAGTATAACCTTGTGGCTGGAACTAAGCTCTGGCAATGTTTGGCCAAAGACATTTGTTAATAGTAGCTCATCAATCACAAAGTTTTGGGTCAACCTGCCCAAGCGGGCGCGGCGCGAGGTGGCCACCCTTCCCCACTGCGGACAGAAATACCGTAATACTCCGGTCTAAAGCGCGGACCGCGATGGTTTAAGCGCGGACCGCGATGGTACCGGAGCCGCGTGCGCACCGACGTCTTCTGCGCGGACCGCGATTTACCGGAGTTTCCCGACCGGGACCTATTACCGGTAACCGATTTTTAGGACCGCACTGAAGACCGGAATTTCATTGCGCTCGTAAGGCGGTAATATGCGTGCCGGTATACCGACCTACGACGATGTACGCGTCCGCTGTGAGGAAGGGTGGCCACCTCGCGCCGCGCCCGCTTGGGCAGGTTGACCCAAAATTTGTGATTGATGAGCTACTAGTTAACAAATGTCTTTTGGCCAAACATTGCCAAGAGCTTTAGTTCCAGCCACAAGGTATACTGATGGCACATTAAAAAATCAAGTATGTGTGGTGAGCACTGAGGTGTATTGGAAAGACATACTATCATCTGCCTATCATTTAACACCTCAGTGTGGATGTCGTGTGTCGGGACCCTTTCCTGCAATTACTTGTATGTATGTGGTAACTTATGAAATTAGCTTTGTACATATTACCAACGATACTGATGGCAGAGAGGTCTGTAGTGTGAAGTTAAATGATATGATTTTGATGTGAGGAGTTTGTTACTTGGAACACATGTTAATGATGATTTTTTTTTGTCAGTCTTGAGCCATGGGTGTTCTGTTTCACTTTTTCGTTGCCTCGATTGGGCTAGTTGTTGAGTCGAGATCGCTGTAGGCATGGAAATGTACGTGTGTATGCGTCCTCTATCTCTGTGTGTTTTTTTTTGCGTAAATGTGATGATACCTTCCTTTATCTCGTTTGTCTGGATTTATGATGTGCTGTTCCTGCACTTATGCTTGTGTGAGGTGACATATGGATTTGTGGGTGAGACTAGTATGAATATGGGAGTTTATGATATCTGTCTGATGACCAAGTGTCTACTGCTACTCGTGGTACATGGGTGGCACATATTACTAAATGACAGAAAAGGTTGCGGTGTGGGCGAGATGGGGACTGTGATTTCAAACTTCACACATCCTGTAACTCTTTCAGTTTGGATCTAGCATGTTCAGTCTCTTTCCTCCAGTTATGTGTGGTGATGAATGGAACTGTGTGAATGCATTGACATGTGAGTGTGTGTGTGTCTTTCTATGATTTTTGGCCAGTCATGGGTGTTCTGTTCCACTTTTTCGTTGCCATGATTGGGCTAGTTGTTGAGTCGAGATCGCTGTAGGCATGGAAATGTACGTGTGTATGCATCTCTATCTCTGTGTGTTTTTTGCGTAAATGTGGGTGATACATTCCTTTATCTCGTTTGTCCCTGCACTTATGCTTGTGTGAGGTGACGTATGGATTTGTTGGGTGAGACCTAGTATGAATATGGGAGTTATGATATCTGTCTGATGACCAAGTGTCTACTGCTACTCGTGGTACATGGGGGCACATATTACTGTCTGATAGACAAGTGTCTATTGTAACTCATGGTACCTGGGTCACATGTTACTAAATGACAAAAAAGGGTTGCGGTGTGGGAGAGATGTGGCTGTGATTTCAAACTTCACACATCCTGTAACTCTTCAGTTTTTTTCCTCCAGTTATGTGTGGTGATGAATGGAACTGTTTGAATGCATTGACATGTTAGTGTGTATGTATGTGTTTATGTGTGTCTTTCTATGATTTTTGGCCAGTCATGCGTGTTCTGTTCCACTTTTTCGTTGCCATGATTGGGCTAGTTGTTGAGTCGAGATCGCTGTAGGCCTGGAAATGAACGTGTGTATGCGTCTCTATCTCTGTGTGTTTTTTTCGTAAATGTTGGTGATACCTTGCTTGTGTGAGGTGACGTACAGATTTTTTGGTTGAGACCTAGTATGAATATGGGAGTTATGATATCTGTCTGATGACCAGATGTCTACTGCTACTCGTGGTACCTGGGGTAAATGTTACTGAATGGCAGTAAGGGTTAAGGTGTGGGATAGATGTGGTGGTGCTAATGTGAACAGTTTTGTACCTAGCACACATGATACTGGATGTAGTGAGGTCTGTTGTGTGAGTTAAATGATATGATTTGATGTGAGGAGTTTGTTACTTGGAACACATGTTAATGATGATTTTTTTCGTCAGTCTTGAGCCATGGGGGGTTCTGTCCCCACTTTTTATTTTCCATGATTGGGCTCGTTGTTGTGTTGATCTCGCTGTAGGCATGGATATATGTGTCTGTGTGCGTAAGTATGGTGATACCTTCCTTAAACTCATTTATCTGGATGTATGATTTGCTGTTCCTGTTTCTTTGAGCTTGTGCATGGATACGTATGGATTTGTGGTTGAGACCTAGTATGAATATGAGGGGTTCTGGTATCTGCTGATAGTCAAATGTCTATTGTAACTCATGGTACCTGGGGCACTCTTAATGAATGGCAGATAGGGTTGCAGTGTGGGGGAAACGTATTGATGGTAAATGTAATCAATTGTGTGTGATGAACACTATTTATGATGTAAATACTTAGGTGTTTGGTGAAAACATGCCATCTTTTGCACACCCTCTATCTCGCCAGGCAGATGATATGTAAGGAGAGTTCTGTTTTTCAGCCAGTCATGGGGGCAAGAAAGTACTACACCACTTTTTTTGTTTCCATGGTTGGTGCAGGTAGTTGTCCTGAACTTTCTGTAGACTTGTACATGTATATCTGCGTCTCTCTTTGTGCATGTAACTGTAAGTATTGTGATACCTGACTTAAACTCGTCTGTCTGATGATTTTTTTTAACGATAGTTCTGCCCAGTTAATCAGTGGTAACGACAATTCTGCCCCACTTCATCGTTTCCATGATGCTTGCTGTTAGTTCTGTCGACCTCGCTGTATGCATGTACAAGTGTGTGCGTGTGTCTACTTCCTCTGTTAATTTGAGTCTAAAATATATGGTTATAGAATTATGCTCACCATCAACGTGTGCTTCTAACCATTGCTTCAGGGCTTTGGCAATCTCCCATTTCACTGTACTCTTTACAGTTTACTGCCGTTTGTGTTGGCATACGAATTGTGTTTCTCACGTTTTTCACTACATAAAAATCATTTAACAGAGGGGGTGATGAGGGGATGTACCCGAGAAGCGAAGGACTTGGGTACAAACCCACAGTCAGACCATTTCTTGTATATATAAGTGTAGTATGGAGACCACATTTTTTGTACATCAAATGCAAGGTGCAAAATATAGCAGCTAGATTTATTAGTGGAAAATATTCAACAAGTGCCTTAATAAAGGAACTGGACTGGATGTCATTGGAAGAGTGTCAGGGGCTGTATGTGGTGTATAATGCTGTTAGAATGGATATTGGCGAAATAATTCTGAGTGGTGTATGGAGCCTAAGTTGGCAATGACCACAATCTGGCATTAGACTTTAGATGATGAGGACTGAATGGATAAAATATCCAAACACCCACTTTGACCTAACAATTTACGACAGTTCAAGCGTGGGTGCTATCTTCGGCGCAATAGAACTAGTGTCTGCACCTTTGGATACTTGTCGATGTGTGGGGATCTTCTATGAAAATGTGGGTTATGATGCCTGTTTGATGACCATGAAACTATCAGTGAGCTAAGAGCATTATGGTAACTTTATCGTGGTTACTTGAACAAAGCATGCAATTACAAACAAATGTCAGACTTGGTCCTGAATCCGAAGGTTGGCGTTAAATGGGAACATTTTAAGCCGAATGGAGAACTCCCCTGGGTCCTGATTTATTGAAAAATAAATTGCTGGAAAATGGGAGAATTTCCCTGAAAACTGTAGTAGAACCACCTTAAATGAACATTTTGATACCTGGCTACTGATTAGCAGAAGACTTTGCGAATTTGAATTTTTGGTTTACTTTAACGCACGAACAGAAGGTAACCCTGTCTGTAACTGATCAGGGGTTGGATTGGGAATCATTGGAAAACAGAAGGTGGTTTGAGGAAGTGCTGTGGGTATGTTGGTGATGAGGCTAGGGGTGGATCTTGGTGAAAGAATTAGGAATAGAATATCAGTAGAAGCTGGCACTGGATTTCTTCTATAAGGGAGTATCTCCACCTTGGTCACAGGCGATGGTCTCAGGCATGTTCAGTGCTTAGCACTGCCTTAGCGTGACTCGATTTTTATCACATAGGACTGGCGTACTTCGATTCGACAGGGGTGAAATTAGTAAGATTAACAGACGTATTTCGTCCCCCTGATTTATTGAAAAATAATTTCCTGGAAAAGGGGAGAATTTCCCTGAAAACTGCAGTAGAACCACCTTAAATGAACATTTTGGTACCTGGCTACTGATTAGCAGAAGACTTTGCGAAAGCACTGCCTTAGCGTGACTCGATTTTTATCACATAGGACTGGCGTACTTCGATTCGACAGGGGTGAAATTAGTAAGATTAACAGACGGTATTTCGTTCCTGGAACATACGTGCTGTGCTGTAAAATACAGTTAAATGTGGGTGTCAATCACTGATGTGTCACAAGGGATTGATTGGAATTTTATCCAACATGATGTGACTAATTGAGTTTGTTTCCCGTCTCTTCGTCGGTGTATTAATTTTTAATGTCTGCCTGCTTCGATGAACGGAATTTTTTTTATGGTTTTCCCTACCTTCATCGGTGAATGTCTCTCGGTTTCAATGAAAGGATTTCACCATTGATGGGTTTTTGAGGCTACGAATTTTGAAAGGAATAACGTATGTGTGGTATTGCTATACTTTATCACAATAATTTCATTTTTTAAACTTTTTAACGTCTCTCTAACAACCTGGCCTTTTGAGATGGGGAAAGGATGGGGAGCAAGGAATGGGAAGGAATTCGGCCATGTCCTTTTGAAGGAAGCATCCCGGCATTCACCTGGAGTGATTTGGGGGAAACCATGGAAAACCCAAATCTGGATGACCGGAAACGCCGTCCTCTCGAATACAAGGTCAGAACGCTAAAACAGGTACTTTTTTTTAACGTCTCTCTAACAACGTGATCTTTAGAGACGGGGAAAGGAATGGGAATGAATTCGGTCATGGCCTTTTGAAGGTAGCATCCCCGGCATTCACTTGGAGACACACAATTTCATTACCCCTAATTTTGAAATTTGTCCTGGTGGAGGAACATCAAAGAGGCACCGGCTGCGGGATGTAATCAGCCATATGCTATATGGAAGGCTCTAAACAGACTAAGAACTGAAGTGTCCCGATGTAAATATAATATTTAAAAAATGGGGGTGCACTAATGACAACGATCTATGTGAATGTGGTGAGCTTCAGAACCCACAACATCTTCTGATATGCAGGAATCTCCCTGAAACCTGCAATATCGACGACCTTTACAGGGCAAACGAGAAGGCCATCAAGATTGCGGAATTCTGGTCACATTCTATATAATTGTGTTTATAGTTAATATTAATTAATTAATGTTATTTGTTTTTTCAACTTGTTATGTCCTGGACACGAGAAATATAAATAAAAATATAAATACCCCTAATTTAATACATCCTTTAAAATACACGGACTGTAGGTGACACTCGTGAGTTATATTATATTGTTCATAATGAAAAAGTGAGTTTGTTTCCCGTCTCTTCGTCGGTGAATTAATTTTTAATGTCTGCCTGCTTCGATGAACGGAATTTATGTTAACAGCGAGGTCTTTAGAGACGGGAAAGGATGGGAAGGAATTCGGCCATGGCCTTTTTGAAGGTAGCATCCCCGGCATTCACTTGGAGTGATTTTGGGAAACCATGGATGCCTGGAACCTCCGTCCTCCCGAATGAGAGGCAAGAACGCTAAATAATTTCATGAAAACAGGTACACATAGAATTTATATCTGGAGTTTATGACGCTTTTTTTCCCATTAAAAGGAAACATTTATGCTTTTCGAGGCGTGGAAATTACGTAACTTTGCGGCTTTTCCACAAAACACTTAAACACCGCGGCCGGACTCGAACCGGCGACCTAGCCCCAACACTGCCGAGGTCGTTTTAATGTGGACTTTTTTTTGTTTTTAGTAAAATTGCAATGATTTACGCTTAAGTACCGAAGAAAATATTTTACTGTGTGTCGATAGTAGCCAAGATGTTCAGTGCTTGCTTAACAGGACGCTAGGAATACATATTTCGTCACGCTTAGTAAACAGAGATAACAGTCGTTGAAACAGTGTACACATTTCGCAAAGCGCGCCGGAAATAATGCCACCGAACGCCATCTAGCCGCCACCAAATGAACTAACGGCAAAGAAATTAAGCCCTTGGGAGATGGTGCCATCTGTGCGGCCGATCGGCGAACTAACATATGCGCAAGCCCGACAGCTGCCGCCATCTGTGCGACAGGTTGAGGAACTAACGTGTGACGTCATACGACCTTGGCCGCCATTGGTCCATTAGAATTTCCCGCCATCCAACTGTGACGTCACGCGGACGAGTGGAGTCTCTTCCGGGGCCGGCTTAAGATCTTTTGTCCCAGGAGTCACAGTCTCCTCCTACTAACAACATCTGAGATGTATGCCTATTGCAAATATAATTGCTTGGCACACGTCTTTTTCTTTTTCCCAGGCTTTTTGCACAGTGTCAAGCAGTCAGGATTACACCAAGAATTTATTGTTTTGATAGATATGGGGTCATACATATGAAATTTAAATATTAGAACATTAAAAAAATTTGTAACTAACTAATTTTATGACTAGTATTATTATCCAATGGAACGTACAAATTTCAGAGCGAGATGGATATACGCGTGGTGGTAGGCCGCTATAGTGCCGTAGCAACCATATCGGGCCGGCCGACGGGTCGTCTAAATGCAACACTCTTTCTACAGGGCGTAAGTGAAATCGGGAACGGGAACGGACCAGGTGATCGGAAAGGGGTCGTCTAAAGGCTCCTTTAGTCAGCTACTCCTCCGGGCGTATGTTCAGTAAACACTGCATGATGCAAATATCTGTAGTTCCTCCTTTAAATCACCTGTCTCATGATGGTAACATTATGTGTCTGGGCTCTGATTGTTAAAGACTGTCGTATCTATAGGGGCTTCCATTAATTACGTGAGCTCAAAATAAGCGGGGAGGGGACTCCGCAAAATCTCACCAAATCTAAATTTCAGATTGCCGCCCTTCAAAGAGCAATTTGCTTTAAAAACAAAAGAAAAAATCTTCAAAAATTACGAGGTTAATATCACGTTAGAGGGAAGAGGGTTTCTACCAGATCTCATAAAATTTCAACAAGGGGGAGGGGAATCCAAATTTAAGAAAAAAACACCTCACGCAATTAA
>JARYHS010007781.1:0-10153 GCA_031002005.1 Vandiemenella viatica
GTATATGGAGATACGAATTTTTGGTCGAAATATGAAAACGCCCTGCACTGACCAACTTTAATCATCATATCTCCCTCATCCCCACAGCTATCGGCATTTGGCCAACGTTGTGCACGACAGGAAACTCCATGCTACTTCCACCCACAAACATCAGTGATCTGTGCTAGGTAGTGGTGGCTGAAAAGTGAAATATAGGAAAAAACACGTCTATTTTTATATATATATAAGATTTAAAATGAAATGCTATGAAAAGTAAACTAAATGAAAGTATTCTGCCAATTTGTTTCTTCATAACCTCAAGTCTGGCCATTGTTATTCTGGAAACAAATGCCAGGGCATGTGTCACCACAGCATGAGAGCGAGTAGTTGTAGAGTCCACAAAAATATGTTCACACACACACACACACACACACTGGGTACTCCATCTAACAAACTCTTCTAATATTTCCCCAACTATTTTCAGAAATTGAAATATAGTTTTTATTAAATGGTAATGTGTAAGAGGATGAACAATTTGCTGTGTAGTAACTATTTGTAACATGTATATGTAGACAGGAATTGCACCAAATATGATTTTTTTTTTTTTTTTAAACTCGACATAGCATTTGAAAATGATAAGAATACAGTAATGTAACCATTTTCAATTAACTATACTGCAGAAACACCAATAAGTAATTTGCAGATAAAATAGGATTAATTTTGGTGAACCAGCAACATGGGGGTAATCCCAGGATGAGTTTTGATGCTTGTTTACAGCAGCTAGGATTATATGTCCAGTCAATACTATTTTTTTTCAATGTTTCTTCACATATACTTGTTCCAAACAGTAATTAGATTGCAAATTACTCATCCCTTTACATACAGCAGAACTCTAAATTATCCGAATCAGTTGGGATCATTCGTATACTAAAAATTCAGATAATTGGATTTTTTCTGAAAAGGGGTCTATTTTAATTAATTACTGTATTTATGTTGGAAATGGGAGAAAAAAAACTATTTTTTAAAACTAAGCTTTTAATTAATTAAATGAAAAGGCAACACTTTTACATGTTAAGCATAGTTACAAGTGCTGAACCTTAGTACAGAATGTGCGTACGGTACTGTAGATAAGTCATTGCTTGCTGAACATTTCGGTCAAAGTAAGCATTTTGACTGTATTCATCCGTTTTCTGGCAGCAAAGTTGCATGTCAGCTTGACAGTGAGAAGTTTCATGTGGTGTGTAGGCAGAATCATTATTTTTTTGAATTGCAGTACGTTTCCGTCTTAAAAAAGTGATTGGGATATTCAGGGATTCGGATAGTCGGAGTTCAGATAATTAGAGTTCTACTGTACTATCATTTAATAAAAATCACATTTTGACTTTGAAAACCATGTGGAAATATTACAGATATCCACATTAGCTGGTTTGCCCAGTATTTATTGGATCTGAAAGTAAGAATAGGTAACTTTCCAATAAAAGGAGAAAGAGTAATTAATGTAAATGGATGTTAGTTTACCATTTCACAACATTCAATGAGCTGAAAATATGAGACAGTTCTTTCATAATGAAAGATGTTTATGAAGTAGAAGAGCCATTTTAATTAATCATAGAATACATAATTTTTAACAGAAAGTTGAGTTCATTTTTTAAAAATATCAGGGAGTATGGAACAAGCAACATAGACTCTGAGTGCTTCTTGGCAAAAGCTACAATAACACTACTTGTATGGTGGAAGAGACATGATATGAAACAAGGTTTCGGTTTTTCAGATATCCTTGTCACAGGAAGAATCCATAAAATGTTTATCAGAGAAAACTGCTGCAGTACTTAACCAGAAAAGTAAGTAATTGAGGTATAAATGAACAACTTTAGAATGTATGATTTTGTGTTAAAGAAAGAGCCATCAATGCTTTATGTGTAAAAAAGAAAAAAAATTTGGAAATTCTGAAATATATGAGACTTACAAGACTACAAGTTTTGATCATGAATCTGAAAAGAAAAAATAATTAAGACAAAATGAGTTAAAACTAAGTTAGTTGAATACTAACGGAGCCCATAAAAAGTTGTGGGATGCATTTGCAATCAACAGAAAATGTCAGGAGATTTATAGTTAAACAAATTAGGACAAAATGGATGGGGGAAGTAAACCCACCATCAGTTAAAATTGGAGGCAGTAAGTAAGTCCGTAATGCTACAAACAAGAAGATTACACTTATACAATATTCCACATAACTGTTTAATCATGTTAGAGGACATGACAACTGAGCATGGGGGGCTAGTGGTAACGCTCTGGCCTTGAATTCGAGAGGACTCTGGTTTAAATCCCTGTCCGGGCATCCAGGTATGGGATTTTCATGGTTTCCCCAAATCATTCCAGATGAATGCTTGGATGTTTTCTTCAAAAGGACATGGCTGAATTCCTTTCTGTTCCTTGCCCCCAGTCCTTTCTTGTCTATAATGAACTTGATGTCGTCGAGATGTAAAGTCATAACAGCCACAAAAAAGGGGACATAAATGACAATGCTGATGGATGCAAAAACATGAAGTATTCCTTTGTGAATAACAGGAAAATTCACAACAATAAAAATGAGTTTAGCACTATTGTAAAATTTTATGAGAACCTGCAGTTAATTTTACAAATGAACAAAGGGCATACAATAGACACACAGACACCATCAGCATATCCTGTTTTTTATGGGGATGGATTTTTTTGCAGATTGCTTTTAGCTTTGAAACAAATGAAAAATACAAAAGCTGTTAATACAGTTCAAGTAAATGACCTTTGTAGGTACTGATGACTTCTAGAACAAATTCTTTTTCTACTCTATTAATGGTTAACGACAGGAGAAATATCGGACGAATGAGGAGTAACGGAAGTAGTGTAACTATACGAAAAATATAACTGGGGTCTTTGAAAAAACTATGATACTATCAGTATTCAAAATAAATGAAAATTATATGCTAGAATAATTACTAACAGAGTAAAAACATTACACACACACACCTTACTGGATGTAAAAAATACTTATAGGAAAGGTTGGGACTATGAAGAAAACATTAATGTAATTGAGAAGCAATTTGATCATGACCTAGAAATCCAAATAGACCCTCTCATATTACTCGAATGCTTGATTTAAGTGAATAGAAATGTTTTATGGGATGTTCGTAAAAGAAAGTGTTACTCTAGTAAATTTTATTAAAGCATTATATGATGAAACTAAAGAAAATGGAAGCGGCCCCTAGGTGATATAAATAATAAAGGAATGGAAATAATCCACCACATACCAAAGATGATGGCAGCGATAAGAGAAAACACGAAATGTGGACAAACAAATATACAATATTTTATTTGGGTGACATTCTGTGTGTGCACACGTTCGAACGTAATGGCCCGTTTCTCTACTACTTGAAGGAGGTCATTACCAAAATATTGTATATTTGTTTGTCTGCCTTTCATGTTTTCTCTCATCATTGCCGTTAACTTTGGTATGTGGTGAGTTAATTTCCCTTTCCTTTATCAATATATATTATAAAAGTATGTGTACAATGTGCGTGCCGCTAAAACTCAAAAACGAGTCCTGGAACGATCAAGGGAGTTATATGGTGTGGTAGCCCTCTATCCCTTACCCATGAAGAAGGTTTCCCATTTTTACCTGAAGAGCGTGCTGTTGAAGATATAAGGGCTGGAAGTTTCGCCCTCTAGAAACTTCTAGAACAGTCCAGAACATTCGAGATTATTCGAGAGCATCCCACAACATTCCAGAATATTCCGGTATGTTCCTGAACGTTCCAGAAAATGCATATTTTTAAAGTTTAACCTTTTATTCCAACTACCACACAATCTCATATCAACTCCGTGAGCGAAACCGGGTATCCCAGCTAGATCATTGTGGAACATTCCAGAACACTCTAGAATAATGTAGAATGTTCTGAAACGTTGCGGACCATTTGAATCCTTTTTTTGTATGGGTTGGACTAACCATTGGCGGGGGTATACGAGGGTCGTCTCAAAAGTAAGTTACACTTAAAAAAAAAAAAATAACGCCCAGAATTTGTTTAAAAGGTTATATTTGTGAAACTACATATATTAGTTATTTTTCTACATAATCTCCTTGAATTTCAATACATTTTTGGTATCGTGGTAAAAGTTTTTTTAATCCAGCGTCATACCATTCTGCCGCCAAACTGGTTAGCCATGTCTGAACTTCTTCTTTGAGAGTTTCTTCGTTTGCGAAGCGTCTTCCCCCAAGGTGTTGTTTCAGCTGTGGAAACAGATGATAGTCGCTTGGAGCGAGATCAGGGGAGTATGGTGGGTGTCCGAAAACATCCCATCGAAACTCTTCAAGCAGGTCTTGAGTTTGACGAGCAGAGTGTGGACGAGCGTTGTCGTGGAACAAAAACACTGTTTTCATCAACTTTCCCCTCCTTCGGTTCTGGATCGCCCTCCTGAGTTTCTTTAACACCTCACAATAGCGTTCAGCTGTTATCGTTGTCCCACGTGGCAGGTAGTCGATCAGCAATACCCCCTTCGAATCCCAGAAGACCGTCGCCATAACCTTCCCAGCTGATTCCACAACTTTCGCCTTTTTTGGAGTTTGCTCGTCCTTCCCTTTCCACACCATGCTTTGTCTTTTGGTTTCAGGCGTCCAGTGATGGATCCAAGTTTCATCCCCGGTCACAATTCGGTCGAATAGGCCATCTCCTTCATCCTCAAAAAACTGCAGAAATTGAAGAGCAGCGTCAACTCTCTGCTCTTTGTGGTGGTCTGAAAGGAGCCGTGGAACCCACCTTGCACACACTTTGGACAGATGCAGATCATCAGAAATGATTCTGTGAAGCGATGCACGGCTAATTTCAACATTAGGCGGGAGTTGTGAATGAATGTCGTCGAGCGTAAGGCGACGATTGGCGTCGACGACTCTTCGGACTTCTTCGACAATGTTCGGGGCCCGTGAAGTGGATGGGCGGCCGATTCGTTGTTCGTGTGTGTGTTGTCCTGCCTTCAATAAATGATTGGCGCCAACGAGAAACCATTGGCCTCGACATAACGTTTTCACCGTACACACTGCACAACTCACGGTGAATTTCAGTTGCATTTTTATTTTTTGCCGTTAAAAAACGAATCACACTGCGTACTTCGCAATCGGCGGTAGGAGTAAGTGGTAGCTCCATAGTGGCTTGATCGCAACTGACAAATGAGTCATGGCGGCCTCTTAGGAATTTTACAGTGCTGCCACCACACCCGGACGAAAGTTCCCTGCGAATCCCAGACGTCTCCTGCCAACTGCGCGGAAATATAAAAAAGTAGTGTAACTTACTTTTGAGACAAGCCTCGTATAAAGCAAGTTCTGTCATGGGTTTGAACGTCAATTTCTTATCAGTGACGAATGGAAAAATCGAAAAAGAAGTGAAAATTCCAAAGTAGTGCAGTGTATGTAAAAAAAAAAAAAAAAAACACCAAACAAACAAACAGTGAAGAAAGTTCCCATTTTTACCTGAAGGGTGTGATGTTCAAGATATAAGGGCTGAACTGTGAAGTGTGATTATTCAAAGTGATACTGTGACTGAATATAAATCGAAAATGAAGTGTGTATAGTGAATTTAATGTATTTGTTAAAAAAATGTTGATTTGATTTATATTGTATACAATGCACAAAATTAAAAGGGGAGCAGATCTGGCCAGTTCTGAAGCAAAACTGTTATACCTAAAAGAACAGTGAAACAATGAAACAGTTGAAGAGCACAAGACACGTTTATGTTCCAAATGAACGAGAATGAGCAGAATGAGAAGCAGAGAAACCGAAAAACAATAAAATGAATGAATTAAAGAATCAAGAATTGTGACACAATCTTATAAAAAGACTGTGAATGCAAGCCACCATGTAAATATCACCCTGCGAGAAGTGCGTACGAGAACAAGTAAACAGTACAACCTAACAAATGAAGCCTTCTACTACAACCAGACAAAAGAATATAACAAACACAAACACATTGTAATCTGAAAAAATGGATAACATATGCTAATTTTGCAATGTGAAAAAATTCAGTGGATAAACACCAGGATTCTGGTGGATGAATGGAAAAATTCGATTACCACCATTGGAAGCACCACCGCAGGAATTTCTACATTACATGCGGAGAAACTCCAGAATCGAAACACTTTCTTCAAATATAAAAGCTTACAACAGCTGCTTTTAAATGACTTATTTCAATGTCACTTTGATCAATGAAATTGATTACGCATTTCCCATCCAAGGACAAATCTATCACAAAATGGGATCATTACTGCCAGTACCCAAGAAAGACCATAAATCCCCAGAATACGACTGGTCTCTATTGAATTTAAAATACTGCAATTTCCAATCAAATTAGCATATAGTCTTACAATTAACAAAGCATAAAGACAAACTTTAAAACATTATTCCATCAACCTCAAAGGCTCCTTCTTTCACTGTCAGCTATAGCTTGCTCTCAAGTAGGAAATTCAAAAAATTTGTTCATATATAGTGCCTGGATAACAAAATGAAAAATGTTGTTTATAAACAAGTATTGTAAATAGTTAGAATATGTTTTCAATAAATTTCAATTTACCTCTTATATTTTAAAGCTTATCCTTTTATTCCAACTACTACACAATCTCATATCAACTCCCTGAGCAAAGCTGGGTACCCCAGCTAGTTATTTATAAAGCATTATATGAAGACACAAAATAGCCACAAATTGTTAGGTGCTGAATGGTTTTTATTAAAGATTGACTGTGGTTGCTGGCATTTAGTGGACCAACTATAAAAATTTCTAATTATTCTCTTCATCTTCTGTAACTGTCTAATCTTGATTCTTCTGTGTTCTTCTTGTCTTAAGGGCTCTCTAATGATAATAATAAGTCAAGCCGATACCAACTGTTTAGTTTCTGGTACAGAACCTATTGATTGTAATGATTAGTACTGTGGCAGCATAATAGCAGGAGCAATAGGAGATGACAACTAATTCTAGTTATGGAATGAAGAGATCTAGCTGGTCAAACCTTGTTTAATAGATCACTAGAAGTTGAATAATACAAACAATACGTGACTGCTGTTCTGAGAGTCAATTGTACTTAAGTTCCTGTAGTGATAAGATTGCTAAAATCTGTCAGTTTATGGCTTGTAATGATATTCTGGCAGGCTGAGCTAACTGGTGAGAGTGGCTGAAGATGTTACTTAACTAATGACTGTCACTATAATATTGGCTGTAAAGCTCTAAGGAAACCTTGTACTGACACCAGTGATTAGCATTTTTTACCAGCTAACATGACATCTGTATCAGCATATCGGTAGTTTGATGGACAAATAACCCCTGCTAACACTTCAACATTTGCCTACCAAGTCGTCTTGTGAGTAACTATAAGGTCTTAGTCTGAATATTCATACAAAATCTGAATATTTTCAGTACAAATAATAAAGGAAATTCTTACCTTTAACCAATACTGGGAAAGAAGGAAAGGGACTAATGAAACTGAATAGAGTAAGATAAAGGCACATTTTATAAGATACTTTGTTTAATATAAACATTGCAGACATTATATATTGTGATTTACCTCTGTAGTTGCTTTTAATTAAGATGTGAACATTAATGTGTGATTATTAGGAAGGATATGAAAAGTAAACATGTCGCTAGAGGTCCACAACAAAGAGAAAAACATATGAGGGGGTACCCAAAAATAATTGGAATAGCATTGCAGTCGGCGGAGCTTGTGTAGTACGCATTTCTACCTCTAGGCGTTTATAGTGCAACTCATTGTCAGTTCAGTGCTGCCTGTGTTGTTGACCTGGCTTGTTCTGTTAATCTACAATGATTGTTTTTGCTAGCGCTGTTTGTTAATGTTTCGTTTTTGATGATGGCAAGTTTAAGTTAACACCTTACAGCTATGAGATTGGTTTTCTACTCAATAAAAATGCTGCTGAAACTGATTTAATTTGAAAACAGTTTACAAAACTCAAGTGTATGAGTGGTTCACTCGATTTAAAAATGGCAACATGTCAATTGATGACAAACCTCGTTCTGGATGTCCATCAACTGCCCGAATGACGAAAATGTTGAAAAAATTCGAGAATTTGTGCTCTCAGACCATCTACAGACAATTGATCAACTGTCAGAGATTAGTGGGATATCTTGGAGCTCGGTTCAGCGAATTTAACCAACAATTTGGGAATGAAAGTGTTGCTGCCAAGTTTGTTTCTCAGGTTCTGACTGACAATCAAATAGAACAGCTTGAAATTGTTACAGATTTTCTCTCAAAGTTCATCACTGGTGATGAGTCATGGTGCTATGGTTACAACCCAGAAACAAAGCAACAGTCAAGCCAGTGGAAGATGCCATTGTCACCCTGTCCAAAATAATGTCAAGTCAAATCATACATCAAAACAATCATTTGCTTATTTTATGCCCAGGGCATAATTCATCAGAGTTTTTCCCCCACATCAGATCATCAATCCATCCTTTTGTTTGGAAATTTTAAGAAGATAACGCAACAGTGTTTGCCAAAAAAATCCGATTTGTGGCTGACAGGAGACTGATTCTCCCACCACGACAATGCATACACACACAGCTGTCTCTGTTAGGCAGATTTTGGCTAAAAATTGCATGGTTCTGCTGTTCCACGCACCTTACTCGCTTGAAAAGCAGAAAATGTTTCGAACAGTGGAAGCACCGGTGATAAAAATGTATTAGTTGTATGGAGAGTATTCATTTTCAATATTTTGTACCAAAATCTTAATTAACATTAGAGGAGGACATATGGCAAGGGAATCGGATATATACATACCCAGGCTCACCACATTATCAAAGTAATATGTGATTATGAATAATTATTGTGATTACTGTAAATACTGACCTAAAGTTTGGCTCCATGCAAATAATTTCAAAACATGAACACAGTATTTTCTAGAATAAATGTAATTAAATTTATCAAATATAACAAAAGGAAAATGCAGATTGATATGATGTAAGCAAATCAAAATGTCTTTGAAATTAATGCAGTATCTCACATACTGCATAATTTATTAACATGGATTAAAGAAAAATCACTCAATTTATTCAACATGATATTAAATATAATCAAATGATCAGTAGATCATGAACAATAGGCCTTAAGTCATGGAATTAAGGCAGAGCAAAAAATTCCTATCAAGTGATGAGTCATCGGGCATTACAGGTTATACACTACAGATTGATTGCAGTAGAGAGAAGATTATTTGATATTACTTTTTCAGTGTTGTTGCTGTTGGGTGCCATAAAAGAAAATGGAAAATCTTGTCTGTTGCTGTTAGAATACTGGGTGGTGGTCTGAATCTTCGTTCCTATCTTCAGCAATCAGGTGGCATCAGTGTGTAGCAACATAGCTTCACCACATGTCACAGGCTTGCAGTATGCATCAGCTGGATATAATTGAAAATGCCGAGTCCTAATAATAAGACTACACACTTGTCTACATCCTATCCATGAGTCACTGTTTGCACAGAAGTTAACCATCAGTACCAACAGGTTTCTACTCAGCGACTCAAACAGAATTGTCATCTCATAATCCGATGGAACCTCACATCATTTCTTTCCACTTCTATTTGTCCTTCCCCATCAGTATGGACATCACAGAAGACAGAGGCCTTGAAAATAAAGAAAATCCATCATTAGTTAATAATAACTGTACTACTGAACTTTTGAGGGCTAATCACATCAGCACTCATTCAACTTTTAGGCATTTGTCATTGGCTGGTATGAACAGATCATTGTATGATTCTCTGAATTGAGACTTTTCCTGATCCATTCTGCCATATACAAGGGGGGTCCAAAAATAACTGGAATCGTAATGCTGCACATTGTGTACTTGTTGTAGGAGGTTGCACCACCAGAGAGCTGTTGTAGTCATTCCGCCAAGCAGCGTCAACCGACAGTGAATTGTGCATTTTTTTTTGTATGTGTGTAAAATGTTGACGCGACATGAAAAGTTGGCTAATTCTTATGAACAACATGCGACTTGAAGGTTTTGTTTTTACTTGCCAAAAATGCAGCGCAAACTGTTCTGATGTTGCAAATAGCTTACAAAAAACATGCTCTTAGTAAAACTTGAGTGTACGAATGTTTTTTTTAAAAAAAGGAGAAATGGTCATTGAAGATCAGCCCCATTCCGGTTGCCC
>JARYHS010007783.1:0-17999 GCA_031002005.1 Vandiemenella viatica
ACTAAACTGAGTTATAGTACACGTTTTCCTTTCAGATAAAAAGAGGAAGGACGAAAGATGAAATTAGCAGTGGAGAGTGAACGTTGAAAGTTACCTCAAATATAAAGGATGACATAAAACTTAACATGTTGGAAAAAACGAAAGAAGATGTTTATGGTAAAAATAGAACTATTTAACAGTTTTTAGTAATTTGATAGACATATTTGAACAGCGACCACGGGACGAATGCTATAATCTGCACATTGATTACCGTTCAGTTCCTGCAACATACTTGTATATATAACTTGTTCCTTTAGTCTAAATTGTCAGCCATTCAAGATAAAATATAAAATTGTCCAGGGCAGCTTGAAGGTCCTTGTAAGGATTAGGCTTTCCAGGCGTATTGATGTTATATAGTTTCCACGGGTTTTCATACGAATAAATTCTGTCATACACAACACTGAAATCTCTAATATTAAAATATATAGGACTAATAATAGACTCCAATCTGACATGGTCACATCATATAAAATATGTCATAACGAAATGTGAGAAAACCATCAATATAGTAGGAGCTACTACTGGATATTGGTGGGGGACGGACCCACAAACAAATATATTACTGTATCGAACGTTAGTTCGTCCACACTTTGATTATGGATGTATATTTTATGGAGGTGCATCAGAGAGCCTTAAACAACGATTGGATAAAGTCTAGTATAAGGCGATACGTCTGTGTACTGATGTTTTCGATACTCACAAATACTCACTCAGTAGAAGCACTGGAACCGCCACTGGAAAAACGAAGGCTATATGTGAGCGTAAACTTTTTGTTAAGACAGTTACAAACACCTAACAGTGATTAGATGAGGGCAATAGCGACCTTAGAAAGAAACTGTCAATCATTTCACTGCTGAGAAAGGAAACCGCCATCTCCATTAGTTCCTCTGAACTAAAGACATACCAAGAAATGATATATTCGGGGACATAACTCCCGTGCTTTGAAGCTGGCTACGCCATAACAATCATGAAACCTAAAACCGTGACTAACATAATATTCAGGAGAAACTCAGAACGGAATGGATCTCTGCTAGTAGACCAGAATAACGTACAAAATGGCTCTAAGACTGAAGAGGGAGTGGAGTGCGCATACATAGATACACAAACAGCCAATGCTGGCACGTGTAGGCTTCCGAAAGAAGCAACAATGTACACTGAAGAAATGGCAGCCATCCAAAAAGCTTTGCAATATGTGAAAAACATATTCCTAAAGAAGATTGTTTAACTATCAGTTTCAAGAAGAGCGCTAGTCTTTCCACAGTCTACATACTAGTAACGGGAGAAACATCCTAGAATACAAAATTATGAAACATATACATCGCCTTCACAGCGCCCAAATCACAGGTGGAGCTTATTTGGATTAAAGTCAACATCGGTCTTGAAGGGAATGAATTGACAAACACATTAGCTAAAAGGGCAGCTAAATCAAGAGCATGCCAGCAGCTAATCCCAATGACAGACTTAATATCCACGATTAGGATCACTGCAAACAATAAATGGGAAAATATATGAGAAAACTCAATAGAAAATAAGGGTAGACTTTCCGGACATCTAGACCCAACAATATCAACTAAACCAAAAAAATGACAAGTAACAAGAAAAACAATAAGTATCATTGTACGATTTAAATTCAACCACGGTGGGTTTCCTAAATATTTGTATATACCAGGGGCGTAGCTACTATGGGGCTAGGCGGTGCAGTGCACCGGGGCCCTCACGATCAGGGGGCCCCCCAGCATACCTCAAGGGGCCCCTAAGCGCACCTCTAGGGACCCTCAAGCGCAGTCGTGATCCCCTCACTAAGGGCTCTCGCTGCTCAGGGTGCCCCAACCACTGCTCAGGGGCCCTAAAGAACAATTCAAGGGACCTATCCTCAGTTCAGGGGGCCCCTACCAGCATACAAAGCAAAAAAAAGGTCCCCCGTCTGGCCTGAGGGCCCAAATTAAATTTCTTGCACCGGGGCCCTTGTTGACCTAGCTACGCCACTGGTATATACTGCAGCTAATACCATCCCCTTTGTGTGAATGTGACGATACGAGTGAGTGAGACGTAAATCGTGTACTATTCTCTTGTAAAATACACTGGCAGCGTTCTACTAGGCTGCTGGAAAACCTACAACAACTAGGCCTAAAACTCACAACAATTGTCGCTACGGAGAATCCACGTGTTTACGCAGCCGACGTAAAGTTCGCAGTAGACAACCAAATAAAAAATTAAGCCAGTCCCAGTTTTAAGTGTGACAAACAATGTAGTGCCTCGCCAAATATCAAAGTATTTTTATCACTCTGAAATGGTTGAAATGCAGTGCACATATTATACTTTCTACGGTCTGGAACATAATATTTTACAATAATTCGAGGTGTGTATTTTAATATTTTTATATCTAATTTTTTTATGACTTTTAAATAATTAAAAATTCCATGCAAAAATGTAAAAAAATGAAACTTTTTTCTGGCCGTATAGTCGTGTAACCAAGTGCCAATAATAATAATAATAATGTCAATAGTAATAATACATTTAAACAGGTTCCTTCGCTGTCTTCATCAAGTGTAAAGATAGTGAAGAAAGCTTTAGAAAAGTTGTGTATAGCGGAATTTATCAGGCTGAACATTCGTGGAAGCTAAGTAGAAGATCCTTTTAGCTTTCTAACTACTCTCTTACAGTTAAACAAGTGAAAGATAAAGAAAAAACATTAGAAAGACTAACTAATGACTTCTGATTACTTTTCTTATGTTGTTTCGATCTTCTATTTAGACTTTAAAATTACAATATCACAGAAGATAAAAAATCCTCCAGGTTAGATTTGCATGAATAAAACTGGAATATGGCGTAAATGAATTTATAGCATCTGTTGTCTTCCGGACACCAATCTCGACTACCAGTATATAAATAAAGTTATAATCGGTGGTAATTATAACTACGACAGCCTGGGAAGGAAGAAACTTGGGTAATAATTATGTAAACGAACGGTGTAATGTTCCCTCCAGTAATTAACTTTAAACAAGAAATAAATACCTTGTTTAATTGGCTGCGAGTTGGATAAATTTAATATTTTTTAGAGATTGAGCTGCAAGAGAAAAAGAAACGGTTTTACAGATTGCTCATTAATTCAAGCCTGTCAATTAAATAACTGATAATTTAATTTAAAGCATAATTTATTTTTCCTCTGTAGCCAATTAGTATATTAATTCTAATGTTGACCTTTTTCGGTTAGGGTATAACGACTCGTCGACATCGAGGTCATTAGTGCCGGAAATGGATCGAATTAGGGAGCAGTAAGAGATTTGGCCATGCTCTTCTAAAGAACCATCTCGGATTTTGCCTGAAGTGATTTCGAACACAATGGAAAATAAAAATCTTGATGGCAAGTCGGAAGGTAGAATTCGGTCGCGTAATAGACACGGTAACCTACTTACTATTGCTTTCCTTGAGCCTGATTTCCCGAAATAACCGTCTCCAGCTAACATTACAATGTTTTACGTGATATCAAATAATTTATTCACGTTTTGGTTCTGATTATAACTTGATTTTTTCTGAACTGCTCACCAGTAGATTCCTGAGATATTTCACAATCTCCAACAACATATCTGATGCACTACTTGCCATAACAAAACTCTGTTCTGCGTCAATCCAGTTTTTTAAACGACGTTTCGTGTAGATACAAAAGTTTTGGTGCAGTGTGGTCAGATACATCTGCGTTGTCATTCACCAAAGTTTCATTCACTTTGGAGTTCGATATCAATCGTATTAGGCTTAAACACCTAAAATTCTTTTGTTAAAAAGTGCAATGGTACAAGATAGTGTTTCAATATATGTTCCTGCTGTTCTGAACTTGTATGCATGCTTCGATACTTACGTGTCGTGTTCTCTCACAAATGAATTTTCAGCCCTCTACACATTTGTGTTTGCTGATTTTTACTGTTTCTTATTGACCTGCAATGAAGAATGTATCTAATATAAATGGCGATTACATTGTTTATATTTACCCTTATAATTAATTGACTGGAAAAATTGTAAAATTTTTATACGATACTGAAGACGATGCACTGAAAAATTAAACCTTATTTTACAACAATTTTACTTTTTACTAATCCATTTCGAAGAAGTGACTGATGCGGTCTGTGCCTCTTTCTGTCATTAAACTTTCTTTCGTAATATACATGGCCCAATATTCACTTCGTCGGGCTATTTTAGACACGGGGCAAGCAATTCAGCCACCCAGTGGCAGATTTAAATCGAATGGCGGGGGATCGGATGCTATTTTGTGTAGAAACTTCCTTGTAGTTGAAAAGAAGGGAATAGTCCCCCAGGTTAATGCACGCTTCTGTTAGATCAGTATTTTAGGTAAAACGGCTTGTGCGTTACGCTTGAAAAGCATTCTCCATTGCAGTTTTAGAAAGTTTGTAACGTTACAAATCCGACTCAAAGTGCCTCAGGGATGTTTTAAATAAGAATACAGGCCACAAATTTTCGACCCACAATCGGTAATAACCCCTGAAATTATATTGCTTACAAATCCGACTCATATTGCCTCAGGGATGTTTTAAATAAGAATACAGGCCACAAATTTTCGACCCACAATCGGTAATAACCCCTGAAATTATATTCTATTCCTGGTGGACTATTCTGTCAATTGTATTTGAATAATCGGTTTATAGCTTCACTTTGGGAAAAAATAACTTCGCGCGTGGTCGATCACAGAGAAATGCAGCGTACAAATTCTCACTCATTTTATCTGAATTCACCTTACTTCAGCCCAAACATACATACATAGAGACTTCCGTGGCCGCCAGAGGAAGTACAGTCATACGCAGCAGGCTGTGTTCTCCCTGAGCTGTGCCCCTGCAGGCAGGCAGCTCTGTGTCGATACTGGTGGTAGGCGGCCTCCCATTGGCTGCCGCGACAGAGCGCCGGGCGAGGCGCTTACACGCTGCACCACACTGCTGTGCTGGGACACTGCAGACAGGGGCCCGGGTAGTTCCACGGCAGGTGTGCGAAACGACGGCCGAAGTTCTCATCAGCCGTAGAGAGAGCCACTTTGGGAAATAACCAGAGTTTTCTATTAACTCGCAAGAAATCTAATATCCGCAGATAAAGCCGAGACTTTGTCGAGTTACTGCTAGAGTGTGTATATCGATCAAACGAACAGAGATCACTCTGTTTGTTTTGATAACATTCTGATAGCAATTACATTGCATTAACTAGGAAAAATCCACATTATTACGTCGTGTATCGCAGAAAACATTGTCACTTTGATCGCTTATCTAAATCCATATATGTATGTATATAAATCGCCTCCAAAAAGTAAAAAAAAAGCATTAGGGTTAGTCCAAAATCTCTACAACAAAAAATCTATGTCAAGACAGACCAAAATTAGGCATTACAACACAGTCATAAAACCAACAGTCCTCTATGCAAGTGAAACATTAACACTTAACAGAAAACATGTCCTTGAAGAAATTAAAAATGTAAAGAGAAAAATCATTAGAAAAATTCTAGGAGCAAGACTCACTAAAGATGGTTACAGACTACAATTAATCAAAACAACATAAAAATTTTCAAAACATCAAAATTGACATCGAGAAAAGGCGAATGAAAATCTTTGGTCAACTTAAGAGATTACCAGAAAGTCGATTGACAAAAAAAATGATAGATTATGTAAGTTCACTTAAAAATCCAACACCTTGGCTGAATGAAATTCGGAAGGATCTTAAAAGTGCAAGCATAGGAGCAACAGACATCTTAGAAAGAGACACCTTCAGACACAAAGTAGACAAATGGAGAGTTATAACTGAGCAACAAAACAAAAACAATACAGACCAATGTGGTCGAAAGAACGCAAGCAAGCTTTCTCGGAAAGAATGAAAACCTACTGGAACAACAAGAAGAACTCAAAGAAAACTTGATTGGGTGATTTGCTTACCGTCTTCCATTTATTGGGACAATTCGCCAATAATAATAATATATAAACAATTAAAGGAAGAAATAAAAGACAACAGGAGATGAATTGAAATTGACACGTGGTCCCTAGCTGGTCATAACGAAAAGAAGACAAATAGAAAATGTTTGCATGTATCACTGAAGTACAATACACTGAAGTTTTCCAGATTCACTTCAGAACATCATTTGTGCTTAAACATACCTGTATCGCAATAATCGTAATGGCCAAGGATAAAATAAATTTGCAGTTCCAGATAGAGTCATTGAGCAAACATTTTTATTTTGCTGCCATAAGTTTCTCGGCTTGTTTCATGCAATCCGCCATCTCATCCTATCTTGCACTAACCTCTTCATTTTAACATACCCCATACAACATATGTCTTCAAATATCTGCTTCACATATTCTAATCTTCGACTACCTCTTTCTTTGAACCATTCCCTCCTCTAACAAATTAGCCAAAGCTAAATGTCTTAAAATGTGATCCACTGTCCTGTCTCTTCTTTCTGTAAGACTCTTCTACAACCTTCTGTCCTCACCCACCATCTACAAAACATGGACATTTCGTACCATGAGTGATCTAGCAGCTAAACTGGTATATAAAGGAAAAGTCACATTATTTGATCGAATAATATAAAATAGTTGGGAATTTATAGCCCTCTCATCAAGCTGATAAATAGACTTAGTCAAATTAAAATAAGTTTAAGGAAGGAGCAGACCATGGTGGCATTGAAATTAATACTGAATGCACTACATCAGAACTTCTTTCACCAAATAATTTAGATTTATGGATTTTGCTACTGACGGAATAGGATCCCTTTGTTTCGGATCGTCGTTGAAATGATGATGGTGGTTGGCAGGTGATTATTAATATGAATGACTGTCTAAAGGATTACTGTAACAACCAACATTATCAAACAGAAAACAATTCTGGGCAAAGCTTTAATGTTTACAGCTCAGGGATTTAAACTAAAGACAATCCGATAGTATAATGTTCAACTTCAACGGTGGAACCGTGAATCTTTCAAAATGCTGGCAGAATCTATTTTCCTGCCAGATTTCATAATTTAAGCACTAATGTGCAATTACATGTACAAGGTTCTCTATCCATTTCATTAAAAGAATATCAGTGACCTTCCCCATAAAAGTGAAATCATACATTATAGCGAATGCTATATCGTATGCGTTGGTTGTCATGATTTGTAAGAAAAAAGGTTGCAATCACTGTTGGTGTTAGACAATGGACTCGGCAAAAATGTTTTAAGCATAACATATGGCGAAACATTCCAGTTTCTTTTATGTTAGCCCCTAGTTATACCTCTATACTTAAAAAATATGAACCTTCAAAGCAACGGCCATTCAAAGTGCGTCGAAAAAACGTACTTAAACGACGAGGGGCTTCGTGTCCACAAAAATTTTGTTGATAGAAAAATTTGATACGTCCTCTTTTTTTCATCCTGTTTCGCAATCACTTAACCGTCTGTTCCCAGTTAATTTCGAAAAGTTTTTTCTGTTATGAAATTAAGCGATATCCCGATACTTCAGGGCTTAAGGCTGTGTCACACTTTTCACGTCTGTGGATTTAGAGTGAACACTAACATCTCGAGGGAAGTGTTCGTGTGACTTTTATCGTGTAATAAGACTGCGAATTAAAAGGGAACAGTGGAATGGTAACTGAATGAGATAATTTCCGCTTAGTATTCAAAACACGGAGAGCTAATAAGTACATCAGAGATGATCTTAAATTTGCCGTTTTAGTTCTGTCTAGTTACAATTATAACATAACCAGAACTCACAGCGAAAGATGAACTTCAAATTGGTACATGAAGTTCGGTAGGAAACTGAAACAAATGTTTCGTCGGTCCCTCACCCTAAACGACAAGGAAAAATTCATTTTTCAAGGAGATGGCTTTAGGGCTCATCAACAATAATTAAAACAACGTTCATAGTTTCCATAAGGCGTTGCAATAAAAAAAATCGTCTCAGAACAAGTTAGTCTAGTGGGTGAACGGTTAACATTCAGTTTTTTTTTTTGCTTATGGCTTTACGCCTCGTGGAGGTCGTTAATTAGAGGAGGTATTGGACTGGAGACAAGGAACGGGAAGGAATTCAGCCATGGCCTTTTTAAGGAAGCATCCCGGCATTCGCCTGGAGTGATTAGGGGAAACCGTGGAAAACCCAAATCTAGATGCCCGAACGGGGATTCGAATCGTCGTCCTCTCCAATCTAGGTCAGAACGTTAACCATTCATCCACTACGCTCGGTTTGAGGTTCGTGTCTGGCTTTCGATACGACGGAGGTCTCCGAGTCTCTGTAATGCCATCCGAATTTGGATTTTCCATTGTTTCCCAAAATCACTCTGCCAAATCCTTCCAAAACTCGTCCCGATCCTAACCCATTTCTAAATTTTTCCTGCCAGTACTTTACTCTTAGGGCTGTTAATAGACAATATCATACTGCATGATTTAGATAATGTCATAGTATATTGTTTAAACTGTCCCTATAAACAAATATTTTTGAAACTTGTTATATAAGAATGTTTCGAAGTTCGTATAACTCGAGTATGTTCTACAGTTTAACGTCAGCTTTAACTGTCATACCACTAGATTTCCCTGTTTTAACCAATTTAAGCAGTCCACAACTACGTAATATGAACAACATGCTGTGTTCTTCACTATCTTTAATAACATCAAACGAACTGTGTGTGAATGGTGCCCAGAATTTCCAATGACCTCGTGTAGAACGTAACTTGCTGTCACGCTATTCGGTCGATATCGCGATGTGGTCGATAAAGAGGAAGGCCGTACCTCAACACTCACCACCAGAATACCAGCAATACAAGAGAGTAATTGGCTGCTACCCCAAACTACTGAAATTACTGCTTTGACAAATTTATCGTTTACTTGGCGAATGAAGAGTAAACTATTTTGGAATAACAATTCCTGTTTGCTTCGACTTACTGGAAAGAATATCTTAGAAAATAAATCACTTTGATATTATTGATATTGGACAAATTCCAACCTCGACAAACATGCGCTAATCAAAGACCCTACACTTCAGCTTCCTGGATTCAACGTTCCTAGGAAAACCTGGACGACACTGAACTGAGTGAGAACAGCCCACGGTAGATGGAACTACTGGATGTACAAGTGGGGAATGATAGAGAATCCTTCTTGTGACTGCGGTAACTACGATCAAACCACCACATCGCCATGGAATGCCCTCTTAGGAGATTCAGTACTACAATGCATCATATTCATGAAGCAGCCACAGAAGTCTGAAGTAGTAGTTATACTTATTGTAATTTAATGTAGTAACTGTTTTTGTATTTCTTCTACCATACGAAATAAATAAATTAGGAATTACGGATAGGAAGCCGGGAGGGAATTAATTAGGGATTTGTATATATTTCGTGTGATTAATTGCGTATTTATGTATATTCGTCGTGTAAATGAACATGTTTTAGGGATAGAAACTGTGTAAAGGATATGTAATACGATCATTATGTATGAAACATTAATTAACATTTTGTAATTGTAAATACTGTTGTGAGCCACGATGTTTAGGACTTGTTTATGTAGATAATTTTGTATGTAAATTCTTGTAAAAATCTTTAATTTTCATGTGTTTAATGATGATTGTGAAGGATTTTTATTAATTTTTTTTTTTTTAATGTGGTTTTGAATGTTTGCTGCATTGTAACCGTTAGAGAAACATCGAGCGGCTTTCTCTGTGTTATTATGGTTATTCTGTGTTATTTTGCAGCATCTATGTAAACGAGCGTCGGAGACGACTAGTTAGTTGAAAGTTAGTTGTAATAAGCCAGTTGTCAAAATTTTGTTTGTGAGTTTGTGCTTAGTGTTTTTGGAGAAGTCTGATGCCTTATATTATCTTAGAGCAACAGGGAGAAACAAAGCTGAGTTAAAAAAAGCGATTCTTCTGTGTTGTCGTTTAGTAGAACTATTTAATTCAGTCAAGAGTAACCTTTGGGGAAAGGTAAAATCCTGTGGAGGGCGAGATAATGAAAGGGAATCATCTTAAATTGCCGAAAGGACGAATTTGCTCAAGTGTGCGAAATGCTGTGTTCCTCTAAATAATCCATGAATTATTGTTGGCCTAATATTTTTTTATGGTTTGAATCTACATCAGTTTGATGTAATGATTACTTCTCGTTACAAATCCATTTTAAGAGCCCTGTTGTAACAGCCCTCAAACCTAAACTTTATTGGTAATTGTATTTTATGAAGCATTTGTAGCAAACTAGTGTGTGATTGAAAATGATTTTGTGTATTTGTATTTTACTGTAAATCAGTGTAAATGGATTATGTTTTGTGAAAAAAATATGTATAAATACCATTAAACATGTTTAAGGACAGAACTAGGCAAGAGAATTACTTAAATGTTTTTAATTTTAAGTATTAAGGCAAGCTACGATGTTTAAGGACGTTAAAGTACGATTTACTACAGTTAAAAATGATTTATGTGGATAATTTTGTGTTTAAGTATCTTTAATTTTAATTTCTAAGCATTTTGTAATGATTATGCATTAATTCTGATTGTTTTTAATATGTTTTCAATTGCTTAAGTATTGTTAATGTTCGAGAAATATCTGTCGGAATCCTTTGTAGTGTTCTAGAGCCTTCAATGGAGCTTATATAAAGCGACTAGCAGATACTAAGAGACAGTTTTACAGTGGCAGTATCTTGGCATTAGTTTATGTCGGCCAAGGACAATGTTAAACGAACAGTTTTGGTAGTATTGTCTTTGGAAGAAGAGTCGACTGTAATCGTTGGAGTGTTGTGTTTATATGTGAACTGTATTTTGAAGTTCTATAGCTTACTAGCAATAAAAAAAGTTAAAATTTGAAACTGGATCGTGGGCTAGTTATTTAATATAATAATTACAGTAATACCACGAGGAATCTAATCATTTTATTTTTTTTGAAAGAAAATTAAATTTACTGTTTTTGATGTAAAGAGGCAATATAAAGACAATAGTGGCTGAAAATATTTTACACTGAGTACGAACAGCGTGCTGCGTTGCTGTGACTGTTGATGCATGCTGCAGAGGTCTGTCTCCCCCCATTCTAATCGATCCAATGCAGTCATGTGTACGCCGTTGTACAGTAGCTGGCCGGCGAGCTGTCCGTAGCCCAGCGAGCCGTGCCCCTGTCGGGTAGACCACCACGTGCTGCAGAGCTACTGCGCATGCTCCGCCTGGGTGTGGTTCGCGACGCCTCGCCTTCGCTTTGCGTCACTACTAGCTTAGCTTTGCTCTAGCCTAGTTCTAGCTCGTTACGAAACTAGGTCGGGTCAGGTCGCTGCGAAAACATCTCATATATCTGAATTCAGTCGTAATAACATGTCTCTGCAACACGTTTGTAGCATCGCAAATGAAACGAAATTGCGCGGTACACCTCTGTTAGTAACATGAGTAAAAACATTGTTCACATTTCTTTGATAATACATGATATAATGGTAAAAGCTTATGTCATTTTGTGTTATGATGTTCTATTTTACACAATATTTCTTACGCCACACTGTACGTTAAACTATCTAACGTAAGCAAGATTCTTCGTTAATTTACGATCCTCAATTCTGTAACTTTCGAACTATTCCGTTGTTATCCTTCACCATTCATACGATGCCCTAAATTTTCCCAGATCTTTGTGTATTTTAGCTATCAATTATTTGTCTGCACTGATACAGATGATTTTACACCGTGTATTATTTAGGAAATTTCTTGAGTAGATCAATTTCCAAGATGGCCTAGCCATTACAGTCGACCAGTTTTTGTAAAACACCCTTCGCCGTTATTAGCTCACACGTTGTCACTGAATCATCACGCATTGTCTGACAGATGATTTTGAGGACGATATTTTCAAACTACATTAGTCCTTGTAGGTACCTTGGAATATAGTCCATCTCCCTGAACTATTGTGAAATGTAACCTAACCTGATATTTCAGCACGAATTGTAAATGTAATATTTATAAATTGTTTTCTTTACTTAGTTATGTATATAGCCATCTCCCTAAATTAGATACTCTGTTGGATAGAATACCACGGATTAGGATTGCAGCAAATATTCGGCAACTATTCGGTATTCGCCCAATTTTATCTTATTCTGCCGAATGACAAATATCTAGGTACTATTCGTCCGAATACGGAATACTCAGAAAATTTTTTGTCGTTGGATAATTGCCTGAAATAAAACGATTATATGATAATGTATTTTAGTTATAGTTACAAAAATAATCGTGCATAATGTAAAAGCAAAACTAAAAAACATATTAAATACCTATTCACTTGAATTATTAATTGAAATTTATCCAAAGGCTTTGGAGGAATCTAGACCACTGATTCCGCCGCTAGTCTAGGACTGCTGTGAAATAATAGCGCTAAATTAGCGCTTTAATATTCTTGGGTATTTCTCGAATTACTTGTAGGTACGCAGTTCGGTTAGTTTACATCATGCATAATATATTATTTTTAAGACACGTACGCACAGCTCGAGGCAGTGTGTGACGCACGGCATGCGACGCACACCTTGCCCTGTGCGTACCTACTACGTTTGCACCGAGGCATGCGCAGCGCACGTGCGCGGTCATCCGTGGGTGAATCGTGCTCAAAGGTGCTTCGGCCCGAGCGGCGAGTTGCGTGTGGACGGGTGAAGCACGCCTCGCTCCGCACTTCGCACGCGTATTGGACAACCAAGACGGCAGCTAACAATTTCATATTCTTTATCTTATTATGTAAATGTACAATTGTCAAGATTATGTTTTCGTTCTTTAATGTATAAAGAAACATTAAAAAATAAACTATTATCTTATTACATAAAAGTATAATTTTCAGTATTATACTTAAGTTCTTAAATCAATAAATAAACAGTCAATAATGTCTTACAATTTTTATCTTGTTATACAATGGTATGATTTTCAAGAGTAGTATTTATTTTCTACTAAGTTAATATAAATGTCATGAATAAGAATTTGTTCTTAATAGTGCAAAAGCTTTAAACTACGCCTCATTTTTTATCTTTATATAGGAATAGGTATCTGATGATCAAGAACATGGCATTATGCTTATTTTTATATAACCTTTTAATATTTCCACTAGCACATCACACTTTTCAGGAATAATTGCTGATATTATCTATTTGGACATGTGGAACAAATACTGTAAAATTGTGTATGAATCACCACTTGCTAAGAACATTATTATAACAAGCAATCTTTCTTTGACGGTTATAGCGTCTCGCATATGTGTGTCTTTCTTTTTTACTATAGTCTAAATTAGACTCAAAAGATGTTCAAAGTCTACAGTGGCCATATGCATGAAATTTGTATCTTCTTCGCAAGTTATGTCCTTCAAAAGTCTGTTTCCTTATTCACAACGCTGCTTGTAAAGATTTTGCACCCATCATTGTGAGCGACGTTATGTCTTCCGTTTCTTTATACACAAAATAATCACAATAAAAGCATCGGTGGCAATCTGCAAGTTTCGGAGTGGTGGAACCATGCTGTGTGCTACGATTTGCGATGATCGTCCCGAGCATGTGCCGATCTCATAATTATACAACACATGCCTCAAACCGAGGCGCGCGTCGCACGCTGCCTCGTTCGCTGCCTCGCACTGTGCTTACGGGGGGGGGGGGGGGGGCTTTACTTGAAGTTAACTTAACTCTCTACTTTAGTCTCTAAACTTTTACACTGATCATTCTAAACACACTACTTGTATCACTCGTTATTAATACACATTACTTGGTGGTACAAATTTTAGTTCACTGCAATTTCAGTTTTGGAACACTATAATGTAAATCATTACCTATGAAAGTATCTCTGAAATATTATATACGATTATTGGCGATGAGGGATAACGTCTGTTAAAATCTACCTTCAAGAACAAAATATACGAGCTTTATTTTGATTGTAGAATTTAAAACATAAAGTGTAATTAATTTAAATATTGCATAACTGAATGCAACTGTTGCATGTATTTGTCTGCCTTAAGACGTTAGGAAATATTTACAGGACCGTTTGTTTTTAACTTCATATCAAGGTTATAGTAGAATGTGATCAAAGTTTCTCCAAAGATATATTGACAGTGTCAATCATTTGTATGGAGTGTTCCGGCGTTATAATGTGGTATCAGACGTTAGTGTCGCGTGGGTTGTTGGTTTCTATGGCAAGCAGCTATATCTGTTAGGTTGTGTGAAACCTGCTTGGCGAAAAATAAAAGGTCTTTACTCCAAGCACCGCTACTGTAGCTATTCAATTTCAATCAAATGTATGAAACATCTTTCTCACACAAGTTTCATAAATTATAAAACCTTTTAATGAAATGAATATTTAGCAAAATTGTTCGAAAATTACATTTTATATTAGACGTAAGTATTTTTGTTTAGATGCAATATGTATTTGAAATTGGAGAGCAGTTTTGAAATAATCCTTGTAACAAAAATGGTACAAAATCCACAAATTAGATGGCTGCCAAAGGCTTTACTATCCACTGAAAAAAAAAATGAAAAGATATCTTAGGTGTCTACAATGGTATCTTATAGGCTAATGTAAAAAAAATATTCGGTGATATTTACCTCTCTAAGATATAATTATGCAAATAATAAATGTGATCTTGAGTTTTGAGCCAACAAAATACGTAAAAAGAGCAAATGTGATGTCTCCAACTTACACTGCCTAGATATTTATGACAGACGGACAGGGCAGCAACAATATTTGGACACCATTTCCTTTTCAGATTCGGAACTACAAAAGAATATTCCAAATTTCATGCTAAAGTACTTAGGAAGAACAAAACATTTTGCTTGTTATGGGCCAAATTATTATTTACAATGGCATTCATAAAAACTTACGAAGAAAAATCAAGCAGATGTAAGTACTTAGGAAGAACAAAACATTTTGCTTGTTATGGGCCAAATTATTATTTACAATGGCATTCATAAAAACTTACGAAGAAAAATCAAGCAGATGTAAAAACATATGTGTACTACAATCGCCAGTAGATTTTAACCAGCTGAATTTTAAAACACCTGAAGTACAGAATTAAATTGGTTGCGCAGCTAATATATGAAGAAAACTACATTATCCTCACTACGCTGTAGGTCTGTGCAGGTGTTTGAAATAGCGTTCTCGGGAAAGACTGATGGTATGCAATTACGATCAGCCATGGGGCTGTCGCGAGGTGAATGCCGTTTTTTAATTAGCACATTGTTGTGTGCGGGCAGAGTTAGGTATACGGCAGGTCTGCAGAGTTGTGGGAGGGGTGGTGGGGGTTGGGATCTGCGCAGCTCGGATGTGAGTGGGATCGATAGAGGCTGCCTGGACCACAGCAGACCGCCTGGCCTCTCCCCGCCCAGCCGCTAAGCTCGTTGCAGAAAATTCCGCAGAGTGGCGCTCACCTGAACAGCAGCGACGCAAAGTGCATTAGTTCAGTTCCAGGTCAAGGCCACCAATTGGAATCACAGAACTAGCTCACCCAGCGTCATTACTAGCGTAGGAAACTTACTTAATGAAATACCTGCCCAGCGTAACATACAGTAGCTACTTCGTGGAAATATAGCAAATTACGCTTTTGCAATTACGCTACGAGATTCCATCTCTTGAGAGTTTAAGCTAATTCTTTTCTCTAGTATTCATATGTAAAATACAACGTTCCTATGTGTGTCCTCGACTACTCGACCGATTTTGGGAGACTTTTTGTGATATGGTTCACTATGTCAGGAGAAGGTTTTAAGTTATTGGAAGCCTCGATCTTAGGCGAAAAAAGTAACCATCACTCGCTCACAAGAGGAATTGGTTGTATGCGTAATCCTGGTGGCACAGGAAAAACCTTTCTTATTTCAATGGCAACCATGCATTCACAATACAATATCGCATTCGCAATCACATCATCTGGAATTGCGCCGAATCTTTTGGATGGGTGCCGAACAGCAAATACAGCACCTTAATTGCCACTGAGCTACAAAACAGTCAAAATAAAAAACCTGAAACATTTCAAAAACATCGGTAATTAGTGAAGTACTCCAGCGATGCAATACAATAATACTGGATTAATGCACAATGACGCATAAAAATGTTTGGAAGCTTTGCATCGAACATTGCAAGATTTACATGGAAATGAATGGTGCTCTAATATTAATATCAGCCATTTTTCAACAGACATTACCTAATATTTCATGTTCACCATCAGCTGGTGAACTATATGCGTGCTTAAAAGCATCACATTAGTGGAGATATGTTAATAAATTTTCATTGACGACTAACGTGTATTAAATTACAAAACGATCTTTTTTTCAGATCATTTTGCAATAAAATTATTGGATATTAAAGAAGGGGAAAATTATCTCATCGACAATTATAACTTGTGCGTTATCATGTAGGAAAACTGGAGGGATTTTTTTGGTTTAAATATCGAATGGAATTATCAAAAACATTGTATATCCAAGACCATTGCGCTGAACCTGAAATTGAATGAGACAGTACTTAAAATTTATGTGTTTCAAAGCACAGAAATAATGGAAAAGCTTGCTGTGCAATGTGAATTACGCTGGAACGTTTTCGTGGTTCGGATTCCACGTTAAACTGTAGGTCCCCAGTACCCGGTAGGATTTCTGGGTTAGGCTAAGGCGGCTATGACAGAGGCAGAATGCGCAGCCAATGGAAACTCTGTCGACAGATCATTACGACCACACGGAATTATTATTAGTGTTGATGGATATAAGGAAGAACTGTGTGTAACTGATCAAATGCCTCTGCTGAAAGTTGATTAATCAGAGCGTATGACCTTCTTTTTTATAGCCATTAAACGGTCTAATGCTAATATAAATTCCGATTTTATTTGAGTATGAAGGGCGTCTCAACAGAACTCGCTGGAAGATATTCTGTGAATAGCATTTAAATTCCAGAAAAAGAGGGGGATACGGAATTATCCGCAAATCTAAAATTCAGTTGGATGGAACGACTGGCCAATGCAAACGCAAGATCATCACTGCATTATTGGTTTCATTGCTTACGACAGAGATTGCAGCATTGGCCCCCTAGAGTATTACGTGGTCTCTCGCTAATGGAATATGCAAATGAGTCATTAGGATAGTATGACATGACCATACCATGTCGAATCAAGTTACAGTCCAAATTCTGTCAAGGCGATACTTATAGCACATCAAACGGACATTCAGAAGGAAATAGTTTGGGAGGTAGCAGAATGAGGTAATAGGCCCCTAAGAATATACAATACATTCATTTTCCATAGATCCAAATTTAAGAGACTGGCTCTGTGGGATGTGGAAAGTTGTCGGTGCCACTGGTGCAAGAAACTAAAATCTGATAACCTGTGCAGAAGATTTCAAGTTATGGCAGATCATATTTAAAATAATTTGATGTTCACTAGTGATTAGTTTCCTGATCCGACGCCTAGTGATTTGGCGTAATTAGACATATTTCTGATTACAAATGGGAATCTAAGGCTCCGAAGTGTGAAAATTCCATTCAAAATCGGTTTAGTAGATTTTATGTTTGGTAATATTATAGGTAAAAAGTTGGTAATCTGAGTACATTTTAACTACCTTCATGTGCCAAGTGACGTAGCATAATTAGTAGACTTGCAACGAATAGTATATTCGGCCATACGCCAAATACCGAATATTCGGCAGACTTCCTGGTCGAATAGCCGAAGTGAGCCAAAATCTGTATTGCTGTGCTTGTCTCTCGCCCGCGTGTTAAAGCAGAGTTACCTTCCCAATACTCTGTGCCTGTTTTAACAAGCTTGAAGTATGGCCTCAAGTATCTACGTTGGATTATTTATGACATTACCTTTTTTTTTCTTAAGAATAACATCCAATGAGGTGTAAAATTGGAAAAGCTTTCTTACGATAGTTCGTAATACGGGATAAGCAATTGGTATAATCTTCTTAAGACCGAATTGCTGATACCACTTTCTGAACTGCCCCCTACATAGTACGATAGTGATTACTTCGATCAATAATCTTCTTGTAGTATGATATGC
>JARYHS010007784.1:0-24974 GCA_031002005.1 Vandiemenella viatica
TGTCCCCAAATCACTCCAGGCGAATGCCGGGATGCTTCCTTCAAAAGGCCCTGGCTGAATTCCTTCCCATTCCTTGTCCCCAGTCCCATCCCGCCTCTAATGACCTCAACGTTAACGAGGCATAAAGCCATAAGTAAAAAAAAAAAAAGACACCTGAGTGTGTATACAACTTAATTCAGGGAAGTTTTCTGCAATTGATGGACAGTGTACAGCAATTAAGCATCAGAATGGCTAGATATTTATCATTCCAGCCAAATAGCTAACGTGTGCTGTATATCTCAGGAAGTATAATCTAAAGGTCTGATATTTTTGTCAAATTGCCAAAATCAGTCATATGATCCACCAGGGGAACTTTCAATTAAGCCTATAAACATTAAGGCTTTTGGTCTGCTTGTAAAGGTAATATTAGACAAAAGTGACACAGAACTTTTTATATTCTCTAATATTTTTGAAGCAAATCTTCATCCTTTCTTCTAAAATTGTCTTGGTATGAGAAATGTTAAACTGTTCTGTGATTTACTAAATGATCACCACATTTATAATCCAATTTATATGACAGGATCTGTAAAAGCTAATTGATTTGGATGTTCTGTAATGTTTCGACTTATAGCTATAAACTCAACCAAGTTATGATGTTTCAAAGTTATTCCAGCAAATGTGGGTTTGCAGACATTCCAAGTTCTTAGCTTGTTATGATTTGTCAAATTACTTCCAGGCAATGTGTTACATGTACATAGAATACCAAACGCAGGAAATCTATGACACATTGTATTACTTTCAATCCTGTATGAAGGGGTTGTATTACCTCAATTCTCAGTCGTGTTATAACTGAGAAAAAAGAGGCCGTGAAAATAGCTGCCTGATCAGCCTGCAAAATGTAGGATTGAGTTTTTCACTTGTTTAGAAAATTGAGCTCACCTTATATTTGATGGTACCTGCCAGAGGTAGTGCCTGAAAGTGGAGCATTATAATTTATGTCCAGTAAAACTGGCTGTGCAACCGTAGAGCAACCAATTCCTGCCATAAAGGAGTTATAAAGTACATCTTGCTTATTTTTGCATAAGTCACTGCTGTTTTGCATAAGCATACATTCTTCAGTAAGGACTCACTGAGATAACAACTACTCCAGAGCTAGTTATGCATAAGAGACATACTGTGGTAGGTACTTCTTTCAGCTTTTATTTTATTTATGTATCTCATATAATTTTGTTCTGGTCAATTTTTAATTTATTTTATAACTTTGTGCAGCCTGTTCAGAGATTATACTTTCCTGTAATTACCAATTGTCTACTTCTCTGCCATCATTGCCATCCCCATCCTTTCTATCTCTGGCTTCAGTCTTTCTGTTGGCCTCTAAACATGGTTAAGATTTATGCTGAAGTACCACAATTATCATTGGTCAACTTTTTCCCACCACTACCGATGCAATCCCCACACTTCCCTCTTGGTTCATCTTTGGCTCAGTCATGTGGTAGGTCTGGATGTGTATGCATCTCCCCCCTTGCCATACGTACAGCATGAGTAAGATAATTCATCAAAATATTGTGAAGTGTGTTCATGTTTTTGTGTGTATCTGGCCCTCCTTTCTTCATCTGTGGTGACAGGTTATTTTCCCTACCCTTTCTTATTTATTCTTAAGAGGTAGGAAGCAAAAATTCAGGTTAGAAAATGTGTTAGCAGGAAGTGAAAATAACAGGTGTGCATTTTAACATTACTACAGTAGAACTCCAATTATCCGAACTCCGATTATCCAAATCGCCGATTATCCAAATCGCCGATTATCCAAATCGCCGATTATCCAAATCGCTTTTTTAACTAAGACGGAAACGTACTGTGAAAAGGCTGCCCCTCTTTTTTAAAAACCAACCCAAATTTCGGATTACTGCTGCTTTGTCTACCGAGTGGTACGGCAAAATTTTCATCCCTGAAGTGGAAAACACCAAAAATCTCTTGGAAAAAAAGACATTTTCAACATACATACAATAATAAATTAAAATAGGAAAAAAATCAGATTATCTGAATTTTTGATTATCCGAATGGGGTCCGGTCCCAATTGATTCGGATAGTTGGAGTTCTACTGTATTCATTATTCTGGTGAATGGTCATATTATTGCACTGCAGTCTGAAGTAAGGTTGTTGGTAGGTGACATAATGTATAGGAGTATTACATGAAGAATGCAGGCTATACTGAAAAGCTGTGTAGGGATCTGGACATAAGGTTAGCATGGAATGAAGATAAATATTCAAAAGAGTAAGCTTACTTGTTAGCCAGATAGAAGAACAAGGTTTCTGTATGATTGAACAATGGAGGGAGAAAAACTAGCATAGAGGATAAAATGTAAATTTACAGACATATCATCTATTGATAAAACATTCAGATATGCAAAGAACATTGGGTTGGTGACTGGGAAAGATTTCAGAGTACTCCATTTGTTGAAGATAATAAAAATGCAGTTGAAAATTTCAGATTTTTGTGTGTGTGTGTGGGGAGGAGGAAAAGGGGGGGGGGGCGCATGCCAATCATCTGTTGTAAGGGATTGTTTGTTCCTCTATGAATTTTTTTATTTCAATTTTCTAACTAGTATATGTAACATTTTCTACCAGTAAAATAAATCTGCAGAATTCTCTTTCTTAATTTTGTATTCAAGTATACATCTAGTGTTACAGTTTTAAACAAAATTCCAATTTACACAGGTCAGTAAATATATTACAAAAAAGATAATGTTTATAAAACTGTTCATCAATATATTGAATGTTAGTCTCAGTTAATGGATACTTGTGCTGTAGTCAGGCACAAAATTATGATATTAGCAAACAGCACCATGATTCGTGACTTAGTTAACACTCATTATTGACAATGGTACATACATACATTAGTTACATTTTCACAACCTCTATTTGACAATCACACATCCATTCTTTACCATCTGATACACAGCTGTTTCCTCTTTTTTTTGTACATTAGTGTATGCTATTTACAACTGTTAATTACTATACGCCTCATAAACACACTTTGTTGCTATGAGTTTAGTCAAATTTGAAAGTACAATGGCGGAAGTGCTCAATTGATTTCAGGTACATGGTTATTGTTTTTTAGGGAAACTTCTATTCATTCCCTAATCACACTGTATTTTGCAGATTGACACTGTTTTAGAAAGTTTATTGTTAAGGGCAATGGAGTTACCATTATGTCTGGTATGTTTCAGTTTGCTTGGATAAGTGTGTTTTCAAGGCAGGAACAATAATTGTGTTAATGTCACTGATTGCTTCCTGTGTTTCAATGTAGATGCATTACTAAGATCAACATTAGTGAACTTTTGTAGTAAATAATATTCTTCAGACTGGTAGTTAAGATATTTCCTGTTAATAGTCTAAGCTTTAGATAAATTAATTTTATCTCAAATAATTTGTGCTGTATACTCATGTGCAGACTGTCTTTTTGAGCACAGCATTATTGTTTTTATTGTTGCCTGACTCCGTGTTTTGACTGTCAAATTAAGGAATAAACTCATGACTGAATGTGTCATTTGAAACACAGATTGGTGCTTCGAAGTCACTCACAATCGGTGGTCTGTCCATGTTGGCTTGTGTATTATACACTTTGTGGACTAAATTTTATGGGCATAGAAGACTGCACTGTAGAAATATGGTATTTTGAGAGAGACTTTAATATTTTTTTGCAACAAGAAAGTTAGTGAATTATCTTTTCTTCATATATTAGCACAATACTTTAAGCTGTTTTAACAGCTTCTTTCTATTTACAAGTTTGTAGGCTCACTCTTCTCATTGTTTTAAGTGTTGCTTAAACTGTGAGAGAACTAGTGTTGATAAAATATACTGTAGTTGCTCAAATTACCTTATATATAAGGCAAATAAAATATATTCTTCAAAAATTATTAATACTTGGTCTTCAAATGGCACTTCTCATAGCTCCTTTCACATTTTATGAAAAATGTTAATGATCTTGAAAGTGAATGGCTTTATTTAAAGCACATGTTAATGTAAGTTCATCATAATTACAATGGTTCATTATCAGGCAATTTCTACAATTACGTTGTTTCATGTTATTAAAAAAAAAAGAGAAACAGAAATGTTCTGTCGAATGTTTTACTAAGTAGATGCCCTGTTGGATGTAGCCTCTTCCTAGCAAGTTGTAAATTAGTGTGCTGTCAGTTTACTATTATGTAATAGGATGTTATTACATTAATGTTGGATATGTTCACTTCATGTTAACTGTTTATATTTTTATGCTGGTAATTTTCATAGAAGAAGATAGCTGCACTGGTAATTAAGTCCCTTGCTTTTTATTCCTCAGCTTGAACCAGCCAGCTGTGACCCTCGTGTCCTTGGGCATCGAAGCCGATCGTGACACTTTGCTTGAGTCCTTTAATCCATTAACCTCTTTTTTGTGAGATCCCTTATGGTTTCTGTTGTTGCCACTGAGCTCCATGGCAGACGCATTGAGAGCAGAGTTTTTTTTGGATGATGAACGCTCTCTGCGGCTGAGTGACTCCACAGAGGCAGCGGAGTTAAGGGCGGCAGCCTTTTTCTTGGCAGAGTTCCTCATTTCGAGTGTGTGCCTGACACCACCGCTGGGGCTGTTTTTGTGGCTCAGAGATTCTATGGACATGGCCTTGTTCACCTTCTGCTTGGTTGCAGCGTCACCACCGCTCTTACGCCTGGACACTGCACGGTTGACCGTACTGGAGCCATTCTGCTGTGAGGATGGAGTGGGTGCTTTGGGAGGCTTGCCATTCTTGATGTAGTTGCGGTTGTTGTCTTCGTTGGTGTAATGTACTTCCATACCCTCCTTGTAGTGCTTTGGCCGCCAGGGTGCGAGCACAGAAATTGACCTTGAAATTGTCTTGGTCTGTGGCTGTAGATGTGATGACGTCACAGAGGAGAGTTCTTCCCTGCTCTGCGCCCTACGGCCAATCCCTTGTGACCTCGTGCTGGGAGGGCCTGGAATGTCACCAACTGTAATAGAAACAAACAGTTGAACTAATAATCACTTGTCAGTTATGGGTAGAAACAGAGGTGCTATGGGGTTGGTAATTTCATTTGAGTGTAATAGCACATTTTACGTATTAAATATTGGGCATTATGAAATATTAAGTACTAGCTATACCTAAGTGGAAACTGAGATTTGTGCTGTCAATACACAGATACATTATCAAAAAATGTTGGTTATGTGGGAAAAAGAAGAGGTGCAGCTCTGTTTATTCCTCTTTCTTGGATCTCCTCCTCTCCTTCCGAATTTAGGTTTTATGTAAATGGTTTAAATACATTTGAGTGCATCATTTGTTTCTGTCAGCCGTTGAAACTTAGAAGATTTTAGGTTGGTGAATGACCCACTGGTACACTTTGATCTAGTCTACATACACATAGAGTCTCTGTGAGCAATATTTGAAGTGGAGCTGCCTGGTGTGTGCAGGAACAGGTGGATTTATTTGTATGTATATAAACTATGATATTAAATCAGTAATTGAATTGCAAAGTTGATCTGTTATAGTTTGTACAATTTAAACACAATCACAATGAATATAGGCCTGATGTCATCTGTTGACAATTAATTGAACTGTTTTCATAAGAGTAAGAGAACTATAGATATTTATGCTAACAGGTAAGATCAAAACAATCACTACAGTATTATTTATTCCACATATTTTATGATTATTCCTTGTGGGGCCACACTATGTGTTACTTTTCATTAAAACTGGTATGCTGTTTTGAGGTACGTGGATTTATGTTTTTAGGAACCTATGTAATCTGTCAGGATAGAAACTATTCTGTAAATTAATTCATAACAAAAGCTATCGTAATGCGTAGTTTCATTTAAATCCATTCTTAAGTTTTTTCTTGATCTATGAACAGATGCAAAAATTTACTAAGATTTATGATTTTGGTCCCTGAGTTATTGGGAACTTATCAGAATGAGAAGTATCCTGTATGTTAACCAATATCATATGCTATCAATATGATTAGTTTTTTTCAAATCGTTCATTAGTTTCTGTTCACACAGACTGACAAAAAATCCTAAATTAGTGGTTTTGGCCCCTATGTGATCAGTAACTACATTACTAAGTTCTATAGAAAGTATTTTAATGTTAACTGATGATGTAAGCTACTTAAGTGCACAGTTCTATTGGAACGCTTTCATGAATTTTTGTGAGAATTTCAAAATTTACACCCTTGGCTTTTGTATCATTAGAAAGTATATTACTAACCTGGATAAAAAGTATCCTATGATATTAGCTATCATTGTATACTGTCGATTACCTTTGGCATGGTGTGTGGAAAAACAGACAAAAATTCCAAAATTTACAGCTTTGGCATCTTTATCATCAGTAGTGTGTGTATATTGCAATTATTCATTTTCTTCAATTTTATTATTTTAGTATAGATATACATGGTACAACACTGCTGTACACGGATTACGTGGGGTTCCAACATTTTATGAAACTTAATGTGGTATTGGAAAAAAAAGTTGATAGGTAGTAGTATATAGCGTTAGAATATGCGATTTCCAGCTACTAGACGGGCTGACAAATCTTGGTGCAGATGATAAAATTTCCTTTGTTAGGATGAGAATAATAACCAACAAGTTGCATCAATTAGGTTTATTCAACCTTGACCGCGGTTTCGACATCCGTAAGATCGTCTTCTTCAGAAGGACGTGTAGAATCACATATACATAGAAAAGAGCCAAAGAACCTATATCTTATCGTAGTGCGATGTGCACTTATGTCATTGGTTAACCATAAAATTTAGGCCAGTCGGCGGAAATCACCCGCCCAACATGAACATTTTGGACCAGCAGACAGATGTGTTTAACATGTTTGACAATGTAATTGAAGTTTATAAATGTTATGTTTAAGCCAATGACATAAGTGCACATCACACTACGATATGATAGGGGTTCTTTGGCTCTTTTCTGTGTATATGTGATTCTACACGATCGTCGAAACTGCGGTCAAGGTTGAATAATCCTAATTGATGCAACTCAGGGGCGGATACAGGGGGTGGGGGCTAGGGGCCTCAAGCCCCTCCCCCCCAAAGTATCTTAGGTCCATCTCCGACATTGTAATTTTGGAGACTTTTTTTTTTAGCTCCACGGATTTGAGGCCCGAGGAGACTAAATACTACCTTTTGCCCGACTCAAGCTCCCCCCAAAGCCAAACTCTACTAAAGGCAAGCCCTCCCAACCAAAATCCACTGAAGCCAAGCCCCACCCCCCAAAAAAAACCAAAGTCCGCTCAAGCCCCTCCCAAAACAAAATCCTGGATCCGTCCCTGATGCAACTGGTTGGCTGTTATTCTCATCCTAATAACTCTTACCGTTGCTGAAACGCAGCCATGTTTAAAATTTCGTTTGTATATCTGATTCCTCGCGATGAGGTTGTACTGACCAGTAGCGGCGTGCAGGTAGACGACGGACCTCTGCGACTGCTGGCTGGAGTCTCCCTCGGTGGTGCTCTCTGCAGACGACGTGGCGACGTCTCCGGCGCTGCGGTGATGCCGGCGGCTGCTGCTCGCTTTGAGGTGGCCTCCGCTGGGACTCGAACCCGAACCTGTGCTCGTCGGCACCTGTGATACACAGCAAGACCGTTCTCACATTCAGAATGGACGCAGTAGCCGCGTACAAAACAAAAAAACCTTTCGTCCTCTAAAAAGACCTACGGGTAGATAATGTTTTTGTAGATGCAACTAGAAATAACAAATGTTATGTGGAGTAATAAATCATTTAGAACTTTTGGCTAAAAAAGAATTTTGAGTTAGAGGAACATAAAAAGAACCGAGAACTTTGAAATCGGTAACAAATATTAAAACGACAATATTACTAAACTTTGTATCGGTAAATGCCACTGAAAGTTTCAACAAAAAATAATTTTAAAGAATAGACGAGCAACTACTTGTGAAGTTATTTATATGGTTTTTGTCGCTAAGGGAAAAATACCCAAATAATCAATAAGGTTAGATTGAGATCACGTAAAAAACATATAATTAAATAGCTTTTTTCTGTATTTTTGAAAAGGAACTTGAAAAACGAATAGCAACATACTCTGGAACACATTTTGTATTTGTAGCTTATAAAAAGAGATACAAGGATCATATTACTGGTTAAAATGTTAGTTCACATAAGTGATACTGGCAAAAGCCATGAACTCAAAAATTCTCAGAACGGAAGAACTTACAAATGAATTTTCTCTTTGCAAAAGCACTGAAACTTCAGTATTTATGCAACATTTGCGTTGGGAAAGTTTAAAACTTTTTGAAAAATTTTGTAGAGCTTATAGCTCACTACTGACAGGAAGTACCGAAAACAAAGGAAGTGAGAAGATTCTGAAAAATGAATATGGTCGATACGAGTCCATGCTAGTGCGTGATACGTTGCTGACCTGTAGCAGCGTGGGGGTGGGCTTTCCGCTGGCGTGCAGCGCGCTGTTGGTCTTGTATCGTCGGGAGATGGGCGCGGCTGGTGGCGGGATCGAGATGACCGACTCTGCGTCCGTGTCGCCGAAGAAGCGCAGGTTCTTGCCGGCAGGAGTCGAATGCAGTGGCCGCGAGGGCGACAGTTCATCCTCCGTCACGCCGGTGTCCACGTCCGACTGTAACACACAGCATCATATTGTACCGCGTTCAGTTTCCAGAGGCGGTTCGCGGTCAATTTGCTCTACCCCACTTCACTGCCCTTGCACCTACATGCCACTTGCCTCCTAAACACTGCGTTCCACTCGGAGAAGTAGGAACGATGGGGTGAGTCGTGGGCTAAAGGGAACTTGACCTTGATCCGCCAGTTGAGGGTGAACAAGGTATAACTGCAACGTGATTTAACGGCCTGCTGTTACTGTCTCGACAGTCAGCAGGCTTACAACCACCGGAAGCCAAGCGACACCTAATGAAGATAGCAGGGCCAGCTGTCTAAACGTTGTGTTCGCGACACTATCCTGGACACCCATTGCAGCAATACCCCGGGAGAGTCGTCACTCACACACGATGTTAGATTGTTCGGGCAGTACACAATTTTCATTTGAGTTAAAAATTTAGGTTAGAATCTCATGAGTAGACCAATATATCATATCTTCCCCCTCTCCCCTCCTTGAATTAAGCCTGGATGCCCTAAGAATTAAGGAACGTTAGCTATGGCTTCTAAATGAGTTTTTCCCCAACCGTGTGGTGTTGTGTTACCTTATCCCTGTTCCTGGAAGAGGATCCCTTCCTGGCGCCGAGCCTGTCCAGAGACTTGAACCAGCCGCTGCTGCCGTTCTCCTTGTGACTGGGTGCCGGACTAGGGCTCGGAGTGGCCAACCGCTGGCGAGTTGCACGAGGAGTCTGCAACAAGAAACATAATGCTCATGCCACGTCGGTACTCCTGCAGCCCGTGACACAGTAGTACTCGGAAGAGTAACTGACTTAATTCGCCGAATAAAAGGAAACTAAGTAACTGAAACAGGAAACTGGCTATCTGAAGCAGATGAAACAAAAGAAACTCTAAAAAATACACAGTGCGTACTTCACAAATAAAAGGCTGGTATTATCACCAAACTTGGTTTTAATTAACGAAGTTCTCAAATGTATAGATACTCGAGCCAAATATATCAGTGATTAAAAAAAAAAATGACAGTGATCAGATGCTGAAATTAGATAACTGAAGTGAATCATAATGATAAGATTTATTTAAGTTCCCTAACTGAAGAATGAGCAAAGCTATTTTTACATAAATTTTTTCGGATGTTAGCAATTAATCTATCGGCTATGTTTACGATCTCCATCAGCAGCAGATCTAAATGAAGTATCTATCAGATCTGCTTCAAGTTCGCTGTATTGAAGTAGACTACTGTTGAAATAATCCATTTGTGTGTTGAACTGTTATTGAATTTATTTAATCTGAAGTTGGCATTGCCATGCTGGTAACCTACATAACAGGTTCTATCTACTGTAAGGAGCCATCTATAAATTACGTTACACATTAACTGTGGGAGTCCACAATGTGTGACTTGGCGCCGCAAAAGGGAAGCTGTCATAAGATTCGTGACGTCACGTTGGAAGCGCTGTTTTAATAAAATTTTAAATTTCAAAATGTGTGATTTTACAGCTGGGGGTGGGAGAGTCTACAAGGTGTGACAAGGAGGGAGGTGTCAAAAAACCATGACATTCATGTGGCAATTTATGGTTGGCACTTTACTACGGAACCTAGGACCCTGGTTACAGATGTATAACGGCCAGTTCCATTCGATTTCGTGTCTAAATGTTGCTTCATGTGTGTCGATGGCAGTTGTTAAGTATAGTGTGTTGTTCGTGTTGTGTATATGAAGATGAAGACAATGGGTGAAGCTTCCTGCTGGCTCACTAAGACCTACTCTTCCGAAAGAGTTCAACGTCCAAATCCGACGGATGAATCACCGTCAACAATATCACATGCACTTTCACAGCCATACTGCGGAGAAGTTTGGGATTTAATCCAAGACTTTGGTTCACAGTCTGGTGATTAGGAATTGGCTTTATCTCTCCTCCTAATCATCTGGCCCAGTCCAGGATGGTGAAAATGTCTTCCACTATCGGGACTCAAAGTACGCATCCGTCAGGCAGGAACCGGACACCATCATGGTGCCACAATTACTCAAGCCACACGGGCGGGCGATTTCTTTACTACAATAATATTCCACCAGTAGTTGGCTTCAGATTGACACAGTCAGAGCACGACACTTATTTCTGAGAACTGGATACTGTAATTAGTTTGTTACATGCTTTGAATTTCCAATGTGTTTTGAACATTGAGAAATTCTAGCTTTTAGAGAATAGTTATTTTTCAATAGTGTGTAAGTAGTTTGGAAATATATAATTTCTATTCGTTAAACAACATTCATTTAGGGGATACAATAATAAATTCATTAATAACATACACATTATGTATTTTAAAACATATTTAAGTTTTTGGGGTTCATTAATAATGCTAGTGGCCAAGTGTCTTCTGTCTACAGAATGTAATAACTGGGTGAAAAAAAAGTTGGAAAGAGACAAATCCCTCTCTGATCCCTAGAAATACTGAAATAACTGTATCTTATAAGAAAGAATACTACTAAGCGGCCGGTAAGGAGGTTTCGAAAACGACAGATGATTGCCGGGTTGAACACTACTCCGTCTGGGATTTAAACACGCCTTTTCTTTGCTTTCCAAAAGGCGTAGCATGCTTTCCCCTGTTCTTAATTTTGTGTTTGTCTTTACGGATAAAATATCTATTGTACATATGCTTACTTTACATTTGTAGTGTCAGTGGATTCGAACTCTTAAAGCTGTGCCACTGATCACATGGCAGTTACTGAAATAACCCGTCTGGCGAATGACGAAAGCGCCCAAAGAGTTAAAAGGTTGCAAAAAGAAGTTCGCCGGACGATGTAATAGCCGCCTTCCGGCCCTCGGGCTGCTTGCCATTAGCGCCGGTACGGCAACTAGCGGCCAAAGAAAAAGAACCGACAGACTGCACCTGGCGCGGGGAATACTGACACTTGCTCTCCAGACATGGGTGGCGAAGATTGCTAGCTAGTACAGTAGTCAAAGGTTTTGTCTTACGACTTTTTTTTTTTTTTTGCTTCTGGCTTTTCATCTCGTCGAGGTCATTAGAGGCAAGATAGGACTGGGGACATCGAACGGGAAGGAATTCCACCCTGGCCTTTTGAAGGAACTATCTCGAATTCACCTGGAGTGATTTATTCACCATTGTGTGTGTAATATGCATAAGATGGCCAGTCCGCCATACGGAAATCTTGTCGGGAACCCCCTACGATCAACTGGCGAACCCCTAGGGGCTCGCGTACTCAACTTTGAGAAACGTTGGCCTAACGGAATGGCGGATCTTGTTATTACTACGTGGTTTGAATGAATAGCCGAATCAAGGCTGCCCAAACTCGGGCACGCAGGCCACGAATTTGACCACCAACAGCAGTCTAGAATATTCTAGCTCAAAAACCTGTGCAAAGGTCTCATTGATGGTTTTTACTTTTTGATTGTAATTTAAACTATGCTACTGTTATCTTTCTTATATTTAAATATCTATTGTAACTATATGCAAGTATTATGTGGCCCGCAGGCTATCTTAGGGAGCGTCCATAAACCACGTAGTTCCATTTTGGTCTCCGGTGAACCCCCCCCCCCCTCACGTAGCCCTACGTGGCTTTTGCCTCAACCCCCCCCCCTTTCCTCATAGCACGTAGCTTTTCTCCCTTTTGATTCCAGAAGACATTTTGTACTGTTTTCTCTTGTCAGACTGTTGTAAATTACATACGGAGATGATTAACCGAGGGAAATAAATATTCACTTGCTGTTGGGTGTTCTGTTCCTCATTTTAACCGTTATGAAAATGTTATGAAAGGAAAGCTACGTGGCCTGGCTCGGAAACCCCCCCTCCCCCCACGTAGCCCAGCGTAGCCTTCCAGCCAATTCCTCCCCTCCCCTGGACCGAGCCACGTAGTTTGTGCATGCTCCCTTATAATCGAAATTGTGGCCCGTCTCCAAAATTGGTTGGGCAGCGTTGGCCTAAATCTTTGGGAGTCTCGTTGATAGATTGTGTAATATACTGATTTCACTAAAAAAATAAGTTTTTAAGATAATAAATAACAAGTTATATTTAAATAGAATTCATTATACGTTTTGGAAAATTGTCTTTCATATAGAAATATAACTGAAAAAATTGGGATGAAAAATATTTACTTGCGAGTCTTAGAAAATATCTGAAAAATTTTCGAAAATTTTTTGTGCATGATATATCTATTTTCTGATTCATGAAATCCTCCGTCGAATGATACATATGATTTTTGTATATAAAAAAATTAACTGCCGAGTTATTAAATTTGTTACTATCACTTACTTCGCAAAAACTTTAAATGTCTTCAGTTATCTTGTAAACTTTGGCAGGCTACCTGCACATTACTGTAAATCTTTAAAAAAAAATAAAAAAATAGCGGATTAGTAATGTGGGAAATAGAAAGAGAGAATGTTTTCTTCGGAAAAAGCTTCCACAAATATTGGAATAAAAATGAAAAACCAAACATTTTTAAAGTTGGTGGATTGTCAGCGTTCATTTGATACTAATGAGATTATATAACGATAATTATTTTCAACCTCCATGATTTATGAGGATGACAGACGGACAAATCAGAGAATGCTTTTAAAGGTTCCCATCTTTACTAAGAATGCACGGAACGCTAGAAAACAGATAAAAAGGACACATTGCCAACATTATGAAACGTTTTCTACTTAATAAGCGTTAACGTAGTTGCAATTGGTGCCTCTAATCTTTCAAATAAACGGGAAGCTTTCATAAAACTTCTGCTTTATCTTTTCAGGTATTTTCCCGGAGGTACAAACCCGATTATTCTTCAATGATAGCCAAACAACGGCTTTAACTACAACATTCACTATAGTCTCAACATCCGTTTTAACCAAACTTTCCTAACAGTTTTCCTACTGTAGCATGGACACAACATCCTATTCGTGTGCGTGATAGACATTGTTCTTAAATTACTTTTCCAAATGAAAATTGTGTTTATATCAAGGAATGTACAAAAGCGCACAGAAACCCCGACCGTAATATGTAGCGGCACTGACTTTTCGAATGGGCGGCGTATGCTGGCCTCCAAAAATGTGACACAACAGATCGGTCCCATTGAAGCAGTTGTCAATAGGAGCGGTCGTCCGCCGACTCGTCTCGCCTACGCGCCAGGTCTGCTTTCGCTGTCTGCGGGACGTACGGACGACCTTACCTTCCGGCCAGTCCGTGGTGCACTTTCACTGCCGAGTGCCCGCGTCCATTCGGCCGCCTCGCCGTGTCAGGACGTGAGCCAACATCCTCCGGTTGCAAGACGCAATAACTACAGCGTCCGACCTCCCTCGAATGAGCGCCGAATTGCAGTCTACTTATACGCCACTGTCGATCTGGGTTCGAGATGATAATGAGCTTCAGATGAGACAAATCGGATAGCGACCTCGACATAAGCGACATGAAAACTGAGATGTGGCCGATAATAGTGCTGGTAGTATGAAAATCATTGAGTAAAAAAGTTCCTATAAACGTATGTCCGATTTCCATTCGTATTGGAGATACAGGTGCTGGAATGGTAGGAATGAAAACCTTAGAAAATGATCAAGAGTATGCAAATAAGTATTAATGCAAGAACACAAGCAAATTTTACAACACTTTAAATTGAATGTTTTACAATCGCATTGTAAACATTGCTACCCTCATAAAATTACACCAAGATGTACTCAAAAGAGCTTCACGTACTGTTGCAAAGAGAGATGCAAAGTGTATTGAAGTCGATGGTGGGATTTTTGAACATTTAATTTAAACTTTCGTAAAATATACGTGTGTTTTGCGTGAATTAAATGCTTCAATAAGTTATTTGTGTGCCCTTGATCATTTTATGAGTTTCATTTTATGCATAACACTAGCTGATGCCCACGACTTCGTTCGTGATTGTAAAGAATTTTGATTGACAGTTACCATAGTGTACGATGGGAGACTCGAGGTTAATATCACACACAAACATCAATGATCTGCGCAGGGTATTTATGTATGCAAAGTGAAATATTGGGTCTCACATGTCTGGTCGAAATATGAAATTGCCCTCCGTCGACCAATTTCAACCACCATATATCCCACACCTGCATAGCTACCGACATGATAGCACCATGGTGCATGGTTGGAGTCTTGAGACTAATACCACACACAATCACCGGTGAACTGCGCTGGGTAGTTTTGGCTGTGGAGTGAAATATAGGGACACATATATCTATTTTTTTTTATCAGGTCCACCACTTGCAATCACCATATATGCCATACCCCTACAGCTAACGACATGCAATCACCATAGTGCACGATGGAAGACTCCAGGCTACTACCGCACACTAACACCAGTGGTCTGCGCTTGTAGTTGAGGCCGATAATAGCTCCTACACACCCACAGCTAGCACCATATTGTACGATGGGAGACTCGATGCCACTACACACACAATCACCAGTGACCTGCGCTATGTAGTTGAGGCAGCAAAGTGAAATATACGGGCACACACGCCTTTGGTCGAAATACGAAAATATCTTTGATCGACCACTTTCAACCACCATATCTCCCACGCCCCTACGCTCTACAGTTACCGCAATTCGGACAACGATGTGCACGATCGGTGAATGTATGCTACTGCCATACACAAACACCATTGATCTGCGATAGATAGTTTTGGTTGAAAAGTGATACATAGGCACACATACGTTTTTGTCGAAAAATGGAAGTGTCCTCCGTCGACCAGTTTCAATCATACTCCCACAACCCCATAGCTACCGACATCTAACCACCCTAGTGCACGATGGGAGACTCTATGCTACTACTACACACAAATACCAGTGGTCTGCGCTATATAGTTGTGGCAACAAAGTGAAATATAGGGACATATATGTCTTTGGTCGAAATACGAAAATATCCTTGATCGGTCACTTTCAACCACCGTATGTACCACACGGAAATTCGGCCAACGTTGTGCACGATCGGTGATTCCATGCTAATACCACACACAAACACCAATGATCTGCGATAGATAGTTTTGGCTCAAACGTGATACATAGGGACACACACGTCTTTGGTCGAAACTTGAACGTGCCCTCCGTCGACCAATTTCAACCACATCTTCCACACCCCCATAGCTACCGACATCTAACCTACATAGTGCATGTTGGGAGACTCGATGTTACTAAGAAACACAAACACCAATGGTCTGTGCTTTGTAGTTGTGTCAGGAAAGAGAACTACAACACACACAACTCTTTTTCAAAATATGAAAATTCCCCGCATCGACCACTTTTAACCACCATATCTCCCACACCCCCACAGCTATCGGCATTCGGCCAACGTTGTGCACGATAAGAAACTCCATTCTACTACCACACACAAACACCAGTCATCTGTGTTAGGTAGTGGTGTCTCAAAAGTGAAATATAGGGAAACATACGTCTATTTATATATATATAGATTCCAGCACCTGTATCTCCAAAATGAATGGAAATCGGACATATGTTTATATTAACTTTTTTACTCAATATTGTTCCTAATACCATCTTCTTCAATATTTACCATTCCTCCTAAATAACCCTGTATAAGGATATTAAATTTAGCATATCATCCCCAAGTGAACAGGTCCACAATGTAATATTAATTTAGTCAGGTCTGACACCAGGTAATTTTGTATGACGCAGAATTACCAAACTGCATTGATTAATAGTTTCTGACAGCACTTATTTTGTCTTATCATATCTCTACGCATATAACATTACTTTTTTTTTTTTACCTTAGAGAAGTAACAAATCGGACACCATATACATTTATGACTGAAACATTTGGGTATCTTGATCTAACGATTGATGAATGATTCAAGAACAACTTAAGTAGATTAAGTAAGGATTTATCAAGAGAACCTAACCACACAAACAACGGCGTCATTTATGCAGGGAGGAATAACACGCTCAGTATGCTCCCAGGCTTACCAACATGGTACTGAATATTAATTGAATTACGCCTTCTTCAGCCGTATGATATGTAGTCAAATAATCAACTGGAACATTACTTGACAGGAATGATATACTACACGACTGTTAATCTAACTTCACTATAACCCAACGAGAACATTACAACTCAATGAAACTAACTACTATATAACAAATTCTGTCATGCGGCAGTAGACCGACTCGCAGCTTTTTATATATCTCACTAAATAGGTCAATGTCACGTCCAAAAGGCAATTAAGCGATTCAAAGAAGCGTCGAGTCCTTAAGTAACATAAGCCATCGTCTTGCGACACGCGTATAAAATCTGAACTGTAACTCTGCGTTTGACGCCACTTCGCTTCTGCGAGCTCGGCCGGAGACAAGTTTTAACTCGATTTATTCACGTGAATAAATCGTAAGAAATTAATACCCTAACCCCTTCTCATATTTGGACTTTCTAAAAACATTAAAAAACATTTGTTCCAAAGTAATCGCGGGCAGGAAGTAGTCACAACGTGATACGGTTTTCATTTGCTGTTTTTGTATTTTTATATTTTGGATGTGTTTGCACCCTGTTATAAATAATTAAATATTGTAAATATAATTATCGCTAGGCGGATAGTCACTGTTCCTCTGTACACCGTATTGGGCTTAGCTAAGTAGAACTCACAAATTTTCAGTTACGGTATAAGTCCCAGTATTACCAAACATCTTTTGGGTTTTTACGCCTATTGAAATGATTACCAACTTCCACTTCAAAAAATTTGTTTCGCAAAATGATGCCACCAAGAACATTAGGATACGACTTACACTGTTCGCAGGTCAGGTTTGTTGTGGTTTGTAACAGTCAGAAAATCTTGATGATTTACTTCACAATTATTTGGACATCCGTCATACTAGCCCATTTAGAGTTACCCAGGGTACAGCATGAGGAGGCAAACTAGCCTTACACCCCACTTAGACAGCGAACACTTCACAATCCATTTAAGCTGAGAATTTTAGATTAGACAGTTAATACGAAGTAATTATGGAAAATGTATACGATTCGCAGATAGGTGGTTAAACTATGTTTCCTTCATAAAGAGAAAAAAAAAAGTGATTGACTGTACCCAACATTCGAATAGGGTAGACTACACCAGCTAGCGGACTGAAATGAGTTAGGAGAGCGGGGTGATTTGTTTGCTTACAATTATTTTCATGCCGGACAGGACTTTTGCGCATTCTGCAGTTGACCTTTATGAGCAAAGAGATTCCATCTCGCCGTGAGAAATTGTACAAGGACAAGGAGAGGAAACAGAGCTTGGGCCTTGGCACTCCTACGAACTGTAGCACTTAGAAAGGAGCAACACTACCGGCCTTGTGGACTGACAAATCTGGAGTGCCCAGCGTTGGAGATCGGGAACTTTGACATCAGCTGATCTCATAAATTCCTTATCACCTTAGAATAAACCAAGGCTCATTTTTGTTCCGATTGCAAGACCATTCGGCATCTACAGGCTCTGGTGAAGTTACTTTCTGTAATCGTAGGTCATAGTTTCGAATCCGATCTTGACAGGAACACAATAAAATGTTGCGTCTGTTCTTTGCCATACACAAGTCCTAATTTTATGTCTGTAGGGATATACCGAATTGTTACTACCGTACACTATGTCGTTCCATCTATTTGATGTTTCTACACCAATTTTTGTCGTTCCACATCTTCAGTTTCAGTACAGGTTTGTCTGTTCGGTGCGACATCTGATCATTTCCACGTAACCTTATCCGCAGGTACAGATGGTATAAATTTTTAAAGGTATTCTTGCTGCAACTGTTCTTCCTAAATGTTTTTACCAAGTAAGTCTAGTCATTGTTAAGTTACCCTGCAAGCTTTATAACTTTGGCCAGGCTCTTCGCCATATTATTGTTTATAATTTTAATTTTTGCGTTGCTATACCATAATCAAGTGTAAAAATAATTCGAGTGCCATCTGTGTGTGTGTTTGTATATATATAAAGGAATTGTTTGAGAATGAATGTTTAAATATTTGCGAATGCGTTGAACTAGAACATAGAAGTTAACTTGTCATAACTGAGCACTGATGGTACATGCTATGGCTTGAGAACTGATTTTCATATGCAATGTACGCCAACAGTGATTAATTTCTAATTCGAAAGCTTGTTAACAGCTCTGTATTACGACAAAGATAAATGATGCCCGCGGGAGTCTGTGACCTCTTGGAGATATTATTTAACTACACTCTTCTAAGTCACAAAGCTAAGTATACAAGCAGCGGAAACCACAACATTGGAAAACAGGATGTGCCTGCTATTTTCAGAACTTCAAGAAGTGCCAGGAACGTAAAATTGAGCTAGTTTACATTACTGTAGTGAGTTATTGCGGGGTACTGTACTGAAATTTGATCAAAAAGGGTAAAAAAAAAAACATAGAAGGCTAAAACAGCTTACCGCTACCTCATATACGGTTTAGCCTGTAGAAAATGGGACAAGGAAGAACCAATCTGAAAACTGGTGAGTAACAGTAATTTTGTGTGGTTTTTATTGACTGGTGACAGAGTTTCTTATTGGCTGCGCAATCTCCCTCTATCCTAACACATTATTACGTGGAATAGGGAACCTACAGCTTAACGTGGAATTCCAATCAAGGAAGCGTTCTGGTGTACTTCACATACACAAAACAAGTTCTGATCCAGCAGACCATTCTTGCCATACGGTGTTTATACTTACTAAAACTCCTCATAACACACGTTTTTAAGGGTACTTGAGTTTTAATTAAATGTAACTTTCGTCATAATTTTTATGGCTCTAGGCAGCATTCCATCGTTCGCTCGCAGTCTCTTCGAGTTACACTCTAGAAATAATCTACCTACTCTGCCCCTTCATTTACGTCAAATATTTGTCTGTTGAGTGTTGACAAACGACGGGATTAATGAAATAAATATCTGCAGCCAAAAATTCTTCAAACTTAGCTCAGTATTTATATGGAACATGAAAAACAGAACATTTTTGTGTTACTAGAATGGACACGATCAAGTTCATGTTTTTTTCCTTCCGGTGAATATAACGTTTTACACATGTTTTTGGTAATATTTTTACTTATACATGTCTGTTGTTTCCAGTGTAATGCTCGGTAGAGCTTTTTAACATTTGGTTATGTCCAATGATATAAAACATTTCCTGGATGGATCATATTCGCAGCGACAAAAGACTGATAAAAGATTGAAATGGCAAATGTTGATATCTTAATAAGAGTGCCAGAATATTCGTTCATTTTACACTTTTATAAGCACACTTCAATAATCGGAGGAGGGAGGTTTCTTTTATCTGTTTTGAAAAATAAAAATAACGTGTCTAATGCTTCTACAAATACTTTCAGAAACAACCAGTACACTACAAAGTGATTCCTCAAAAAAAAAAAAAAAAAAAAATATCTGTTGGCGATTTCATAGATCTGAGAATGTTCGGATATCTGCTATGAAACAGGTCCACAAATTTCTCACAACTTCCTTTCAGAAAAATGGGAAGAATGTTCTACAGGTAATTTTGAGCAGATCTGTTAATCACCTTCAACAATTGAGAAGAGGCATAATAACACGAGAAATAAAATATAAGATTTAAGCGATACGGAGAAATTTTGTTTAAAAAATCGCATATTACATTCGGCATTACGAAAACAGGAAATTTTGGTTTTTAGTTGATATTAAAGAATGTTAAATTTCTGTTCGATTTCCGTAGCGTCATTGAATTGGTAAGATTTTTTTTTTTAATACTGGAAACTACATGCAACACTTTTACGTAATAGAGAAAAAGTTTAGAGAACTGGATTGCAAACAGTCACAGATCGGTTACACAATTCGTAGGTATGGCATAGTTATGAAGTTTTGTATAAATATCAAAATTATTTGCTTGGGTTTTAACACCTGTCTGTGTAAATTTCATTAAATACGATGTAACGTAGGGAGGGAGTGTTGCATGTGCTAGTGTATCTTGAAAGTTCAGGGTAAATATGTGAGAGTTGGTCTAATAGGGCGGCGATTTAACACAATGAAATCTCTCTTAAAGTATAAATACCCCAAACACCTTCTAGGAACCACAAAATGCTAATACGCTTTCGAATTATCGAAATTGTTATGCTTCTCTCTTTTTTTTAATGTTACATAACTCGAAGAGGAAATATTTTTTGTACTGACGTGGTGCACTGTTGGAGATTCAGAGGTTATTGTCCTCAGTTTGCAGCTTGGCTTTGTGATTTAAATGTAGGCAGGCGACTAGGCCCGGCCGATCGAGGCAAGGCCGTTCAACCCGGGACGCCCTTTCACTGCACCGCCATGAATCACCAACAGGACCAGCATGTGCAAATGTTGGCACAACTGGCTGCACACTTGCCGCAGCCGAGTCTTGTGGAGATAACCTTCCACTAAACGTCTCGGACGAAGGGTCATTATCAGGTTTTAATCTTTTTCTTAAAAAAGGCACTGATTTATCATTGCCTCTTTTACAGTTTACTTCACAGACACTATCTTGTGCGTTGTGAACTAAAGACGAATAAGTTAGTAAAGAGGATTAAAAGTTATTAATGTGGTGTACGTTTCTTGAAAAATATGTAAATTATACAGCAATTATCCCTAGTAATTACGCGTGTAATATTTAAATACTATGTGTATGGTTGAGATACACATTAAATTTTAATGCGTTATTATTAATATCAGCTTTAAGACATATGGTGTGATTTGTAAAATTCCGCCTCCAATCATAAAGGTAAAGAAAAACAAATCATATTGTCGGTTTTATTCAAATGGGATTATCACACATATTTACTCATGTGAAGACCATGTGATAGTGTATCCTGTAAGTTTCAATGTTGGAAAGAAATCTTTATTGCTCTATTTGGACAAGACCCAAGGAAATAGGAGTGAATGTATAGTTGAGGATGAAATTACATTCATTTGAAATTGCCTAACCAATCTAGGAAGCTACGAAAATTGTGATAGATCCTGTTGAATACATAAAGATGCATCTGCCAATTTGATATAACAGGAGACTATTAGTTCAACTAGCGTAAGCCCGTGACTGTTTTTTTGCGTATCGTCACGGGTCTAGAATATTTCAGGTTTTTAGGGTTAAAGATTATGACAGGTTGACCTGATCTGACCAAATAAGAACTTTAGATGTGTTTCACCTTTAGGGTGAATAAAATCTCTGAGCTTCAAGAACTCAGAAATATTAATAGACGTATTAAAAACACAGGGACGATCGCGCTATCGTATAATTGTTTCAAAGATCGTAGACTCGAACTTGCTGTAATACAAACTTGACTTGTATTTGATCCTAAAAGTTCAATCTTCAAAATTTTTAGAATTCCTATATGCTTCGAAAGCAAATTATTCTAGTGGCAAGAATAACGTTGTTAAATTACGATAAATAAGTGAAAAGCTGCTTGTTATGTTTTAAATTGGTTAAGTAAAGTATGTAAATAAAATATGTAAAGTAAGTATTTCTCTTGAAATAAGGAAAGGAAGAAAATATCATATTTACGTGTTGTAGGATAAACACTAAATGCTGTAGCTAAGGATTTAAAAAATGAACTGAATTAATGAGTTTCACATCGCGTAAATAAAGTCATATCCTCGATGATTTAAATGTATATAAAAAGGTAAGCTTAATGCTCATTTAATAGCCAACACGTTCGCTGTTATAGCAGAGACCAAGAGTAATTTAAGTTCCTTCAAGTCGACATGTTACTGAAAAGTAGTCCCACGTTTTTTAACAGTAAAGTCTACCGATATTTGTTACTTATGAAATGCTACGAAAATCAAAATTAATGACTGTATTATGGCAATTAATTTCATAGCAGTTGCTTAGGTATTAAACATGCACATTCTAATATCTCTGATTGCTGTTAATTTGTGGCAATAATATCGTTGTTAAATTCTGATTTCATAAATAAAAAACTGTTTGTTGTATTTTAAATTAGTTACACAAAGTAAGTGCTGTCTTTTCTTGAAATAATAGTAAGAAGAAATATTTTTGTGCGTGTTTTAAATACTAAATGCTGCATCTAAAGGCAAAAATTAATGACTTTCACATCGCGTTTATATAGTCATATCCGCGATGATTTAAATTTATATAAAAAAGGTAAGCTTAATACTGCTTTAATAAGTAATACGTGTATAAACTTTGGTTATAAAGTCTACATCTTATTGGAAAGTAGTTACACGTTTTCTTAACAGAAAAGTTTATCGATATGTTTTTTTTTTTTAACTATGAAATGCTACGAAAATCAAACTTAATGAATGTATTATGACAATTTGGTAGCATTTGCTTAGCTTTTAAATTGTGGACACAACCTCGAATTTCTTCCAATGATATCTCTAGTGGCTGTTAATATGCGAGCGAAGGCTGACACGTGACACCGTTCTCCAGTCAATAGCTAACGAGGTGAGTGAATGAGTGACCTTACGAAATTATATAGTAGATGGTTATTTTGAGTCCAGGTATTAAAACTTAATAATAATTTAAATTCCCAGACCAAATCAGATGCAATTGTTTAGGAACTGTGAGAATCTGCATTCGTGAGAGTAAGAAGGTACGTTAGAAAAATATGGGTTCTTTTGTTTAATCTTACTTACAGTTATGAAGCATTCATAATTATGACTATTGTCTTTGGCTACCGAGCTTGCTGGATGATCTATTCATATTCTGATCTGACATTCCGAAGGACGCGGGTTCTATGCCCGGTTCCACTATGCTGATTTTGGTTCCATTGTTCCTTCGAAAACACATGTCAAAATTTCTTCAAGTTCCTTGCCGCAATCCTTCCAAGGCTCTAATCATCTTGACGTCGACGAGACGTAAATCCTTAATATTTTAAAAAAACGTACTAAACAAAATTAAACGATCCCAATTGCGAAAATGTATCTCAGCATTTTCTGTTGCTTCAGATTTATTTGAATCTCCTTTGGAAATTTAATTAATCAATCGTAAAGATAATAATAATTAGTACGTCACAGGGACTATCGGTACCTGGAGCTACGCATATATCGCCAATACTGTTGGTCATGGATTACATGTAGATCAAACGCTTTGGTACTTACGTTATAATTCCAAGTTAGTTTTCAATAAACTCCGGTTGTATTGTGAATTAGTTCAGCAGTTTATTTAAAAGCGTCAGATATATCGTTAATTATGAAGATGTATCATCCATACAAACAAATTACATGAACAGAAAGCAAAGATCGTCGCAATTTTCTGATAAAAAGCGCTTGGCAGTAATGTTACAAGCATGTTACTGCTTGCTGAAAACTGGCCTAGTATCTACTATACAAGAATACTAATTTGTTTTTGTTCTTAATAATAAGGAGTAATAACAGAACTAGAATACACAGCGGTGGCCATGAATGACCCAGCTGACAGATCGGGGGTATGCTTTGACCTTCTGTCCCCGTTCAGCACAGTCATTTCTCGTTCTAGACTCGTCTATTTGCGCCTATCTGTTACACTTCTGAAGATGTTATTAACTGTTGGAAATGGAACTAGTCGTGAAGCTAATCTAACAATTTCATGGAAGACATATTACCTCACCTCGCCCTGAGATGCTATCGCGAGCTGATGCTGCTTTTCTTGTTCGCAAGGAGATAGTACGGCACTGAGCGAAGCTTTAAGGTAACAGGTAATTGCGGATGTGCAGGTGCAAAGCACATGTTGATCTGATAGCCAGGTACTTAGCCACGCCATATGCTGTATAACAACGTACAGGGTTTTATTTTTTGTTTTAGACTTTCATTTTTTATATCTAATAATGCCAAACTAAAATTACTTTCCACTTAATTTTCGCTGCTGTTTATTAAATTCGTGAAACGCAAGATATTTTTACTTGTATCAAACAAATATTAAGAAATTCAAACGCAGTTAAGTACACAGTGCTTAAAATTTATCGCATCCTGTGTCGGGAAAACAGAAGTCATAGAATTGTTTCTTGTTGTCGCTTTTAATTCGGTACTGCAGCTATTTCTTCGTTACGTGGTGCCAATACGTATTAATATGCTTGCTCTTAAAGTACCTTTCAAGCGTCGTATAAACATTAAAACATGTGGATCTCGAATAATTTGAAATGATCTATTTTATTAGGAAAAAAAGCTAGCAGTTAAAATAATTATGTAAATAATTGACTAAACACAATTTTAGATGTCAGTGACTGAAAATACTAAACCAAACCTCTTTTCAAGATCAAGAATATGTTTTTTTAGGTTGCTGACTATATCCTGTAAAATTTACAACAATGTGGTATCATTTATAGGCAGTTAGTCAGAATTGTACACTTCAAGTTAGGTTTTTAAACTTGCAACTTGGTTAAACCGAGAAGTCAAATTAAAAACTGCATTTTAAATGAAAAAAAAAATGCTTAAATTTGCTTTCGGCTTCATAGAAATTCAGTCAAATACAAATACA
>JARYHS010007786.1:0-33614 GCA_031002005.1 Vandiemenella viatica
ACCCTGGAACCAGAAACAATAATCAGTACAGCTACCCCAGTACCAAATTGCCACAATAGCACCACCTCGCCTCTCCACACCTCAGCCCAGCATCATCTCATTTCACCCACATAACAACAAGTTATCCAGTAACATGTGCCTGTAGTACCACAAAGGCATGAATAGGATCAAGAGCCTTTCTTAACACGTGCTGCAATGCCATACTTTGGATGCTCACTTACAGCTGCATACGTCACAAAACACACACATACACACATTAGTGGTGGAAATGAACTACACGCAGACAGACGAGTGAAAGAAAGGTATCACCATACTTACACTTACATGCACAAAGAGACACGCAGATACATATGTCCATGTCTACAGCGAGTTCAGCACAACTGCCGGCACCAATTATGGAAACGAAAAGTGGTGCAGTACTCTCTTGCCTGATGACTGACTGAAAAATAGAACTCTCCTTACATATCTTCGGCCTGACGAGATAGAGGGTTTGCATAAGATGACATGTTTTCACCACACACCTCAGTTTTTTTCTTATAAATAATGTTCATTACACCCAATTGATTACATATACCATCAACACATAGATCACCACCACGTCTCCCCACACCGCAACCATTTCTGCCATTCATTAACAGTGCCCCAGGTGCCAAAAGTTGCAATAGACACTTGATATCAATAGATATCAGAAACACTCATAATCATACTAGACCTCATACGTCTCCACACACAAGCACAAAGAAATATAAGTGGAGGAACAGCAAATCATACATCCAGACAGACGAGTTTAAGGAAGGTATCACTATATTTACACATACAAACACACACAGAGAGAGAGAGAGAGGCACAAACACGCATAGTTCTAGTAAGCTCGTTACAACAACCAGCCCACTTATGGCGACGAAAAAGTGGGATCCAGAACCCACCACGGGTCATGACTAACCAAAAATCATCAGTAACATGTGTTCCCGGTACCAAACTGTTCACATTAGACTCGTCTCGCCTCTCACACACCTCAGCCATCTTTTCCATTTAGTAACATGTGCTCCAGTACCAAACTGGTCACATCAGCATCATCTCATATCATCCACACCTGAACCTTTCCTGCCATCCAGGAACATGTGTCCCCTACAACTCAAAGGCATGTGTAGATTCACGAGGCTTTCTTAAAACAGACTGCAATGCAATACTTTCGTTGCTTTCTTACAGCTGCATACGTCACAAAACACACGCACACATTAGTGATGGAAATGAACTACACTCAGACAGACCAGTGAAAGAAAGGTATCAACATTTTTACACTCTAGCAGCCTTCCCTTGCACACTGCCTTTCAAGTCCAAGAACTGTGGACTCCATATTACACCACTATATTCACGCAATGGTCTAGCTGTGGGTTTGTAACACAAGTTCTTCGCTTCTCTGGTACATGATCTAATCACGATTTTCGCCCCGAAGGACATGTAGTGAACAACGTGAGAAAAACAGTTCATACCCCAAAACAAACGGCTGCAAACTGTAAACAGAACAGTGAAATGGAAGTGTTCCTGGATTCCTGAAATCACTCCAGACGAATGCAGGGAAAGAGACCTTCAAAAGTCCATGGTCGAATTCATAACTGTTCTTTGCCCAACGTCCGTTCTCACCACTAATGACGATTGCATCGACGAGGCACAAAGTCCGAAAAAAGCCTGATATGCTGGAAATACTAGAATTTTGGATGTTCGTTGAAATTTCACATGTGTAACGACAGCAATGTTCCAGTAATAATACACGGTAGATTGGGAACTCAAGATAGCCGCGACCATTGCCTAATTTTAAAATTCGTTTACAGACAAAGGTATGGATAGAAGCACACATTGATGGTGAGTATAATCCTATTACCAAATATTTTAGACTCAAATCCACAGATGAATCTCGTTCAAACACACACATTTCCATGCCTACAGCGAGCTCGACACAACAGCACCAAGATAGAACTTACACAGAGGAAGAAGACACACACACACACATTAGTGGAGGAAATGAACTGCACATCCTACATCCAGACAAACGAGTTAAAGGAATGCGTGACCATACTTACGCATACATACCCAGAGAGAGACGTACACACAAAAACACACGCACACACACACATACACGTACATGCATACAGCGAGTTCGACATAAACAACAGCAAGCATCAAGTAAACGATGAAGTGGACAGAATTGTCGTTACCACTGATTAACCGGACAGAACTGTAGTTACAAAAATCGTCAGACGGACGAGTTAAAGTCATGTATCACCATAAATACACTTACATGCAAAAAGAGAGACGCAGATACACATGTCCAAGTCTACAGAGAGTTCAAAACAACTACCGGCACCAATCATGGAAACAAAAAAGTGATGTAGTACTCTCTTGCCTCATGACTGACTGAATAACAGAACTATTCTCACATATAATTGGCCTGACGAGAGAGAGGGTGTGCAAAAGATGGCATGTTTTCACCACACAACTCATGTTTATCCAATCAATAGTGTTAAACAGACACAATTGATTACATGTACCATCAACGCACAGATCACAAACACGTCTCGTCCACACCGCAACCCTTTCAGCCATTCATTAACAGTGTCCCCAGGTAATTTAAGTTGCAATAGACATTTGACTATCAGCAGATACCACAACCCCTTCATATTCATAATAGACCTCACCCACAAATTCATACATCTGCACACACAAGCACAAAGAAACTTAAGTGGAGGTATAGCAAATCATACATCCAGACAGACGAGTTTAATTAAAGTATCATGTTATTAACACACACACAGAAATAGACGCACACACACGCACATTTCCATTCCTACAGTGATCTCAAAACAACAACCAGCCCAATTATGGCAACGAAAAAGTGGTGTAGAAACCCAATGGCTCATGACTGACCAAAAAAACCTTGAGTAACATGTGTTCAAGGTACCAAACTCTGCACATCAACATCATCTCATTTATCTTACACTACAGACCTCTCTGCCATCCAGTATTATGTGTCCTAGGTACAAAACTGTTCACATCAGCACCACCACGTTTATCCCACACCTAAGCCTTTTCTGACATACAGTAACATATGCCCCAGGTACCATGAGTAGTAGTAGACACTTGGTCATCAGACAGATGCCATAATTCCCATATTCAAACTAGGTCTCGCCAACGAATCCATACGCCACCACACATCAGCACACACAAGGGCGCGACTCTGTGGGTGCTCGGGGGCTCTGGCACTCATGAGAGGTAATCAGTGGGTGCCGAGCACCCAGGAACATGGACATTGAAACTAATTGGTAATCGACCTTAAGTGACACCAGTATTACCTACGTCACACACCGCGTGGCGAGAAAAGACTTCTCGACGTGATCACACTTGTTCATGCCCAAGGAGAATATAAACACTAAGTTAAGTCATAAAGAGCACTATCTAATGTGTGGTAAGTAAGATTTGTAAAGAGCGCTCACACAAGCGAATCAAGCATTCAACCCGCCATCCGACCGTCGCGCCACTGCGGCTCTTAGGCTGCATCAGGTGTCTCACTCATTCCTCGAGCTGCTAAATAAAGCACGTGATTTGAGGGCACGCTGCGCTTTATGCTATCTTGTTTAATTGGGAAAATTGTTAGTTTAGATAGACAAATTCGTCCTTCGAAATCGTAATATGCCCAAACCTGAAGAACCATCCGCTGTAATCAGCTTAGTACTGCTCAACAAATAGAACTAGAAGATATTATTTCTGCACATTCAGTTGAACATAAGGAAAGGCGCAATTTGTAGGCGCAAATGGTAGACAATTATTCCATGGCTGTTATAATAATGAAGATATAGAAAATGTGTTTTACAAAATCTGTAAATAAACCATGTCTAGTGCTTTTCTGCGACGGGAACATCATATAGAGGAGATGAGTTCATTAAAGCATTCACTCAGATGGATTTTCATCGTGAAGTAAAGCTTTGAAAAGCCTGATGTTCACAGTTTTTCCGTATTGCATGAATCCAACTTAGATGGCGGCATCAATGTACACTGCATGCTATCAAAAAAAAAAAAATTTAAAATAACTTTATATATTGATTAAAAGAAATAAGTCTAAATGGACATTATTTTACGTTACTGTTATTGAAATTTTTACATTAATTAGTAATTTTTGGACTCGGTGCCAGCTATCACATCGCGAAGATCGAATTGCTGAACTTTGGTGTTCTAGGCGAAACGGAGTACGAACAAAAATTCCGAATATTTTACAGCATGTAGAGAGGCAAATATTGTTATTGTGGGAGACAGTTTAGGGAAACAAATGAGACAGTATTTTAATCTATGGCTCGGCCTCGTTGGTCGTTCAGGCAAATCTATGGCGCTATGGCACTATGGTAGGCTGCATCGTGCAGTAAACGCTTTACAGTTAGTATATATCGGCAAATCTGTATGTTTCAATTTGTTGAAACATGTTTCTAACATTAATTGTAGGTAAGTAGTAACATGATTTTTATGTATTATTGTTATTGTTATTATTTTTATCTTTTTGTTTTTCTTGCTTTGGCTGGCACGACTCCTAAAATAACTAATTAAGGCAAAAATTCCAATAACAGTAATGTAAAATATTGTCCATTTAGATTTACTTTCTTCAAAGCAAGCTATGAAGTTATTTTAAAATTTTTAATGTGCTTTTTTGGAGGCGGTTTTTATGTTTTTTAAACAATTATATTATTGATTAACTGACTTTCGGGTTATGCCGCGTTGTTTATTTCATTACCTGAGCTTTCGGCTGGTATCCTCCAGCCTTCGTCAGAGATACTGTTTATGTTGACATAGGAACGAGCTCGAAGCATTGCGGAGTAAAGGGCCGCTATCTTCGTTGATGCTGTTGGTATTTTTTAAAATTTCTGCTGTCTCTTTATTTTTAAATTTTTTTGTGGATATTATATTTGGTTTGTATTTTAAATATTCCACAGCAGTTCTCATTTTGCAAACTTCCTGGTAGCTCAGTGGTTAAAGCGCTTGCTTTCATAAAAATTCTGTCTTTATATACCCCAACAACTTCCATAACAGGGTAAATTGGATGCTGTGTTATAGAATGTCAGTTTACATTTTGTCCAGGCTGTATTTCGACCTAATCATAACATCTGTCAAATCTGCTGCTCGATAATCGAGATATGTAATATCTGGGCACTAATAATACCACATATAAAAATCTGTCTCTGGAATATATATGATTGTTCCGGCATCACACAGAAAATATAGATTTCCAATTGGTATTCACAATGTGAAAGCTGGAATCCAAGTTGAAATCTCAGGTCAATGTTGAGACAGGACACATTATTTTATGACATTCTGCATGACTTAAAATAGCTTAATTGATTTTGAAGAGATTTAAAACTGTGGATTTTTGTATAGAAATTAGAAATTAAAAGGGGTGGGGTAAGGCAAAGAGGGATTGGACTTTGTATACCAAAGTATACGTGTGTAAATTTCTGTATATTAGATAAAAACTGTAGGTATGATATAAAAAACGATTAAGGGCTGTAGAAGCGAAGAATAGCTTGGTTTTTGTAAAGTTAGTGTGGACAGTATTTTCTCTTTGTTTTAAAGTATACATATTCAAAGTTCCGTTGAATCAAGATAAAAACTGTAGCTTTGTGTAAAGAACATTTGCAAAAATCAAATGGGGTAAGGGATCAAAATGATACAAGCAGCGGTTACGTGGAACAGATTGACGAAGATGTCTTTGATGTGAATTGTTTGGTTCTTCATCGTACTTTTGCTTGTTGATATTGCACGAACAAAAAATGTCAGACTGAACAATATGAAAAACTTGTATTTTGTTATAAAAAAAATGATTTTTTTTTTTGTATGCTTGTCCTCTATGCGTTCCTAAAACATTTATCCGATTTCGATGAAACTGTGGTGAATTATTGTGTGTACGCGTGCGAAGGTTTGTGACCAAAAATAAAAAAATAAAAAAATCACCACTTCTCTCCCTTTACTTTATATGAACCCACAATTTTTATGCGATTTCGATGGAACTTTGCACATGTATACTTTAAAATAAACAGAAAAAATACTGTCAGTATTTGGTTTTCAGGAACCCAACACGTCTCCCCCTTTCCACCCCAAAATTTTTGCCAATTTTTTATTTATACACATCCACAATTTTTATTCGATATCAACGGACCTTTTCACAAATACTGCATACATTTGATTTGCGAAAACCCAACCCCTCTCCCCCTTTCCAACCCCTTAATTTTTGTCAACCCACAGTTTTTATCCACTATTGAAGAAACTTTGAATATGTCTACTTTAAAACAAACAGAAAAATTCTGCCTATATTTGGTTTTCATAAACCCTACCTCTCTGCCCCTTTCCATCTTATTAATTTTTGTAAATGTTCTTTGTACTTATCCGATTTCAATGGTCCTTTGCACACGGATACTGTAAACAAACAGAAAATTACCATCTATATTTTGTTGCGAAAACCCAACCCCTCTTTCCCTTTCCGCCCCCTAAATTTTTATCAATGTTCTTTACACATACTCACAGTTTTTATCCAATATCGACATAACTTTGCATACATATACCAACAGAAAAATAGTGTCTTCATTTGGTTTTCAGAAACACTCCCGCTTTCCGCCCCATATTTTTTAAACGTTATTTATGCATACCCCACAGATTTAATCTGATTTCAATGGTCCTTTACACACATATACATTAAAACAAACAGAAAAGTACTTTTTAAATTTGATTTTCGGAAACTCAACCACTCTCACTCTTTCAACCCCTTAATTTTTGTCAATGTTTCTTTATACAAAGCTACAGTTTCTAACCGATTTTGAAGTTACTTTACACACATATACTTTGAAGCAAATAAAAAAGTACCGACTACCTTTGGTTTACAAAAATCCACCCCTCTTCCCCCTTTACTCCCACCCATCTTAATTTCAAAAGTTGTTTTTAGAAACTCACAGTTTTTAGACGTTTTTTGATGGAACACTGCACACGTATACTTTAAAACAAAGAGAAATGTGTTGCCTACATTAGGTTTACAAAATCCACCCACTATCACTCATCACTCTCCTTAAACAAAATTTACACATGAAACCATTCAGTTGTTCAGTTATTTTGGTACATGTGTCTGTTTTCTATATGCGTACCCACTTAAGAAATAAAAATAGGGATTGCAGCACATGCCGGTCAAAGCTAGTATATATATTGGTATGCGAATCTATCCAACATATGATATGTAAAGTCATCAAATTCTTAAAAATCGTGTTAACTATTCCAGTATTAGCATGCACCGCAGAACGGTCATTTTCGGCAGAACGGAGAACAAAAACTTATTTGAGGAGTGCTATGACTCAGCAAAGATTGAATGATCACATATTAGCGCACGTAAACCGAGAAATAGCGCGTGAAGTATACCTACAAGACATTGCTGATACGTTTATAAATAGAGCTGTAGTGCCACAAATTACGTTTGTATTGAAAAAAAAAAAAAAAAATTGATATCGTTATATAAACTATAAATGTAGCTTCCTATAAAGGTTTATTAGTGTTCATCATATAATTCTTTTTAAAGTTATATACATTAAGTAGGTATAAATACATATCTACAGCTAGTAAAAATTATGTTACACACTGCTACTATAATGATTTCATGAAAGGATGTAGGCTTTCTCAGGTGAGTCAGTTGCGTAAAATCCTCTGGAGCTTTCCACCGGGATAGCGCGTCAGTAAAAGTACAAGGCGACGTTTCGGAGCCTGCCTCTGGCTCCATCTTACGGCAAACTTTACGCATAGTGATTTCATTTATATTATTATGTAGGTACAGTTCTTTATTGTTTAATCTACTATTTATCCCCATCTTTTTTTCCCCCTCTGTATATTAATTACTAGCTGTACCCGCGACTTTGTTCACGATAGCGATCCTTGCGGACACAAATCAAGTGCAATAATAAATCCTGATTTCTAATAGGAATTCAGAAATCATTGGTTACTTAATTATTACTATTATAAACGTAAAAATCTGTAAGTTTTGTTACTCAATCACGTTAAAAAGACCGAACTTATTTTAATGAAGTTTAGTGTGATTTTGGAACAGAATATACAAAACGCAAAATCTTTCTTTCCTACTCTGCCTGACTTTTCGCTTGAAATCTACTGCATTGATTTAAATGCGATTTTCACTAGTATGTAAAAATAGTTGGTGCCGGCGACTTCTTTCATGTTTGTCAATAATTTTGAAGTTTTTGTCATTTAATTTGCTTGGAACCCTAAATATTTCCGGGATAAAAAGTAGTAAAAGTAGATTACTCCCTTCCAAATAGGTAACCCGCCAATGAAAGTCTCGTCAAAACTAGTTCACACTCTTTGCCGTTTCTTTTTTTAATGTATCATCAAATGAGCATGAGCATCCACGAGGTTTTCCAAAAGTCGGCGCCCCCGCTTGGAGGAAATTCATGATAACATTATTTGATTATTCCTGGCTGATACTGAAACGTTGTTGTGTTCGAGATGAAAACATTTTGAGCAACTAAAGAAAAATTACTTTGTATTCACAGTTAGAACAAATTGGGAAAATTTCTTTAAGTTATTGTTCACACACAGAAGTAGTGTAATTTGGAGAACTTTTTCTTTTTTTTTCGTGTCACAAGAAATAAATGATAGTTTCACACCGACAAAAGGCTCACATAGTTAGGTTTTCTTAATTTTTTGCAGTATTGGTAGTCCACAAAATTTTTGGAGTGTATTTTCGAAGAAATAATAGGACAGAAGTTGTTAAAAAAAAAATACTTGAAATTAACTGTGTATTCATAAGAAATGATGTCATAGTTGCCTTAAAATGAGAACATAAATGTACTGTGAGCGATTGCGGCAGGGCAGAATTTTGAATAAAATTGAAGCTATTGATGAAAAACAAACTATACACCAAACTGGTTTCAAAGAAACCCTCCTTAAGCCTGTATGATTTCAGATATTTGAAACATTTTTTTAAAAAATTCTAGCACCTTGTAATACTATAAACAAAAACAATAAAACCAGTCAGGGGCGGATCCAGGGGGGGGGGTCAAGGGGGCACAAGACCCCCCCCCCAAAAGTATCTAGGTTCAACTCCGACATTTTAATCTTTTTTTTTTTTTTTTTTAGCTTTGCGGATTCGAGGGCACTATTAATACTACCTTTTGCCATACTCGAGGCCTCCCAAAGCCAAATCCACTTAAGGCAAGTCCCCCAAACCAAAATCCGCTCAAGTCCCACCCAAAGAAAAATTCTGGATACTCCCCTGAACCAGTTCCATTTGTCAACAATTTGTCAACATCTTAATTTCTATTCAAGTAGAGTGCCCTTCACTTCTAAAGCATTGGTACAGAAATTTCGGTCCTATATATACTAGATTCAATGGTTTAAAACGCAGGGGCATTTGCGTAGCAAGAGAATCATGTTTATCTACTTCCACAGTAAGCATGTAGCAAATATCATAAATAACAACATGCGAATCCCGAAACTAGAATATTTTTCAATAAATAGTGCCTCTTGACCCATGATGTCTTGGTAAACATAAAGGAAACGTATGCTCTGGCTGTTTGTATCATTTTACTCCAAAGAGTCCAAAGAAAATTTCAATTTTTTAATATGTTGATAAATTTGCGTCAAACATGCCTCAAAAGCTTGTGAAGTACCTATCACCAGGTGATGAATAAATATCGGATAAGACGCGGATTAATAAAGTGAACAGGCGTCACAGTCAGTGATGTTTTCAATGTAGACTAGAGTTAGCGACGCGTCATCAACAGAGAGACACTACAGACGGGAAGTGAGTGATTTTAGAATCGAAATGACTGCATTTCTCGTAAATAAAGCACTAACGCATTAGGAGCTATTTCTAAAGCTCAGAGAAATCACCGACAAATAATGGTTGAAGTTTTAAACGAAGTTGCTTATAGAAAAATATTTTTCTTCTGGAATAATCCCCAGAAAGTAGCAGTATACAGCCTGACTCTCTGTCTTACATGTGATGACATTTAATTTTCCATAATCCTAAATGACGTGTGCTATATTAACACAGCTGTCCCGCCTCTAATAACGACCATGATGTCAATGAGTTAAAAAGACATAAGTTAAAAAAGAAACACAGCTGTCCTCTTTCCAAATATACAGTTTTTTCAAATACTTAATAGGTTCAAAAAAAACCTAAGAATGTAGGATTTAGTTCAAAGGGTAGCTAAAATAAACAAAAAGCGTAGGTACGGAAAGATATTATGGTACTGATATATTTACTATCCCAAAAAAAGAAACAGCAGCTTCAAAAAAATAAAAAATAAAAATAGGAAACATATAATGAGACAATGTGGTAGGACGTGGTTAGCACAGAGGACAGTATGCAGTATCGGGCGGTCATTAACAGCTGACGAGTGAGATTAAACTATCTGGCAAGCAGTTGATTGTTGCACTGTGTGTACAAAACGTGCCAAGAAATAAGGAGAATATTGATTGCTGACAGTTGAATGCTTGATATATTAATCTGCCTGTTAAGAAGTTTGTAATTACATTGAATGTTGTTGAGAGACTAAAGCTGGCGGCAAAATTTTGACCTCAGAGCTTAATAAATATTGCAGGATGTTTCCTTTCATAGAATATATACATTTTGTTAATTATGCATGGGAGATTGGGATAAGAGAATATCAACTTTAATCAGAGTAACGTTTTATTCTGAGTATTATTGTAATGAATTATTGCTTCACTTGTATAAGCTCTTCCTTGGTTGAGTGATTGTTTTCTTCACTCTGCTTGCCTGTGTTCTCCTCAAACATGAATGTCTTTAAGGTAATTCAAAGCAATATTTGGCACATGTATTTTATAAAATTCTGTTGATAGTGTCACCAGACATACTTCCAAATATCACAAAATTATCTATATGATTCCCGTTGCCATTAGCAATATCAAAATGTCTCATATACTTGAACATTATCATACGAGTTGCATTCAAGTTCTAAGGCCTCCGATTTTTTTCTCCGGACTGGAAAGAGATAGAAACATGCGCATTGTTTTAAAATGAGGCCGCGTTCATTGTCAATACGTCCCAGAGATGGCAGCACCGTACGGCAGATGGAATTTTACCGCCAGCGGCGAGAATGAGAACTGTTTTAGATACTTAAAATGGCGACGTTTTCCTTACTTGAACAGCGTGAAATCATTCGTTTTCTGAATTTGCGTGGTGTGAAACCAAATGAAATTCATCGACAGTTGAAGGAGACATGTGGTGATGGAGTTATGGATGTGTCGAAAGTGCGTTCGTGGGTGCCACAATTTAATGAAGGCAGAACATCGTGTGACAACAAACCGAAACAACCTTGGGCTCGCACAAGCCGGTTTGACGACATGATCCAGAAAGTGGAGAGAATTGTTTTGGGGGATCGCCGACTGTTGAACAGATCGCCTCAAGTGTTAGCATTTTCGTGGGTTCTGTGCTCACAATCCTGCATGACGACCTGAAAATACGAAAAGTGTCATCAAGGTGGATGCCACGAATGCTGACGGACACCACAAGGCTGCCCGTGTGGCATGTTGCCAAGCAATGTTGACGAGCAACGAAAGCATGAATGGGACTTTCTTTTGTCGGTTTTGACAATGGATGAGACGTGGATACCATTTTTCAATCCAGAAACAAAGCGTCAGTCAGCTCAATGGAAGCACACAGATTCACCGCCACCAAAAAAATTTCGGGTAACCGCCAGTGCTGAAAAAATGATGGTGTCCATGTTCTGGGACAGCGAGGGCGTAATCCTTACCCATTGCGTTCCAAAGGGCACGACGGTAACAGGTGCATCCTACGAAAATGTTTTGAAGAACAAATTCCTTCCTGCACTGCAACAAAAACGTCCGGGAGAGGCTGCGCGTGTACATGTTTCACCAAGACAACGCACCCGCGCATCGAGCTAACGTTACGCAACAGTTTCTTCGTGATAACAACTTTCAAGTGATTCCTCATTGTCCCTACTCACCTGACCTGGCTTCCTAATGACTTTTGGCTTTTTCCAACAATGAAAGACACTCTCCGTGTCCGCACATTCACCAGCCTTGCTGCTATTGCCTCAGCGATTTTCCAGTGGTCAAAACAGACTCCTAAAGAAGCCTTCGCCGCTGCCATGGAATCATGGCGTCAGCGTTGTGAAAAATGTGTTCGTCTGCAGGGTCGAGAAGTAACGTCAGTTTCATCGAATTCGGGTGAATAATTAATTAGAAAAAAAAATCGGAGGCCTTAGAACTTTAATGCACCTCGTATTATCAACACGTCCCTTTGAAGTCAACTTGCGCATGTTTATCATTCAACTTCATCTTCAGAAACAGATTCTTGTTTGGGAGTGTAAAAAACCTTGATTTTGTTACTAGTTGAAATGAAAGAAAAGTATTCGTGGAACAGAAAACCGACTGTGCACAATTTATAAAATCAACGAATCCAAGAGACTCATAAGTACTGTTTGAGGTCACCAACAATATTTATTACCATAATCACCAAACGAGATACTAATGCACATGCTATTTGCAAACAACGGATGTATGCCGTGTCCAGCAATGCCGATTCATGTAGATTTGACTGCCACCATCAAAGTACCTTCCAAACTGAGCACAAGAACAATGTAAAATTAAATATTATCGTAGAACTTACCTATCTCTATTTATAACAGATATTTGAGACATGTAGAACAAAACAATTAAATTACAAATATGCTCCAAAACGTTTCAGTTTGTGGTTGCCATTGGTTAGTTAAATGGAAAATCGGAAAATTGGTCTTTTCTTATGGTTTGAGGATAAAAACATATTTGTGTACCACTTTACCTGTATATGGTATCATGGGAAGACAACAGATTGTTGAAGTCATTTAGAATCACTACCTTCCAAAGTAAGAAGAAATATGAAATAAAATGTAACACATTACTTAAACAACTTATACTCCATCTATAATGAAAATTTGAGGTATGTTAACATAATAGGGTTTAAATCCATTTCATGTTGGGATAGATAGGTAGTTAATATGAGGGAATTCACGAATGATTATTATCATTCGAGTGTAAAACTGTATCAGTGTACAAGATTTAGACTTTCTAAGACTAAGTGTAATACTTTAGAGTATTGATTATCATTATTCGATGAAATTTGCATCTGAATAACTTCAATACTAAGAGCATAGAAGAAACAATATTGCATGATTTAAATAAATATTTTGATATCTGGTTATAACTGAAATCTGAAACATGCAGCACCAAGCGTGGTGGGTGAGCGGTAATGCTGTGGCCTCACAACTGGGAGGATGCGAGTTCAAATCCCCATTTCATCAAGACTTGGGTTTTCCATGGTTTCACCAAATCACTCTAGGCAAATGCCGGAATGCTTCCCCACACAAATATGTAATAAAAAAATCTTCAGCAGCAACTTTTCTCCATAAACATAAGAAAAAGGATGTAAAATTAGTTGCTTGAAGACAAAAAGTCTTTGTTGAGTCATATTTCAGTGTTAATATATTTTGATTTTACATGCTCTTTAATATGTTCTTAGAATGCATAAACAGTAAATAGACCAGATGAGGAACTAGAAGCTTTCAAATTAGGATCATAATATTTACCAGAAGAAATATGCGAGGCCATCATTCTTCAACTCTTTTGAATCTGAGGATAATTAAAATGGGGAAAACAACTCACTAACTTAAATACGCCCAATGTTTTACCTATATATAAAATATTAACCCAACATACCAATTGTTATCGGCATGTAATGTAGTCCCTTAAGACTTACAGCTTCAATCTGATAGAACCGAAACATTTTAGAGCTATGGGTCCACATTGACTACTTCTATTTAATGTATCACCGAGTATTTTTCCTGACTTTAGACATAATACGGTCTGACTTTTCTTCCATGATGTCCAGTAGAACTAACTAATACAATTACAGTTCTACTATGTAGTAATAATTAAACATAATTAACTGTTAATAGTTCTTGCAGAGAGCTACGGTGTTGTAGCATATTTCAATAATTTCGTAGTTAATATTCTAGTGAGGGCAAGCCAGCCTCGGTGAGCTACAGGCCTGAGCGGACGAGGAACATGAGAGCGCGTTTGCAGAATCTGAACCCTTCCTGCAAGGCCACAGAGGCCAGCAGTTTTGATTCTGAGAAACAAGGTTCGAAATGTTCTGGGACCTTCTAGAAAGACGCCTCCAACTGGCCAATTAAACTTTGCATCCACACCGCGTGATGTGAACTGGCCAATGGGAGACAGTCACCTCACCCTGAAGCGACAGTAGAGTGACGCGTTCTGTACTCGTCCTCTGCGCAGTTTCATTTTGAAGATCACGCCGTAAACTTGCCAATTTTTATGAAGCCAATGACTTAGGCAGTGTTAGAAATTACACCACCATCTCCACCCATCGTATGCTCACGAGGCGAGGCTTGTACCAACCCTCCCGCTATTTAATTCAGCCATTCGGCTATAGTGAGGAAACACATTCCGTTTCTGTGCATATTAAGATGTACCATTCAACTGTATCAATCCACTTGTCTCTCCGAAGAATTCAAGAATAAATGCCTGTTCATAACATCTCTGAAGTTATTTGCAACAATACCTGAAGTCAGTAGTTAGAGTGATTTCTAGTGCTTTCCAGCCCGTACTTGCGGACGCCAACGGGAAGAACCAAAAGCTGACGGCGAGGAGGCTGGACGAACTTACGTGCACGCTGGGTAAGTCGAAGGTAATACTTCGCTCTGCCATTACCACGTGACAGTGTGTTTTAATATCAGTTAATCTATTTCTGGTATAGTTAACTTTGTAAACAAATTGCAGTGTTTAATTCTTTAATTTAATTACAATGGAACCCAGGCTAGAGCAACAATTTTCCCATACACCCATTCACATTTTTCCCCTTCCTGATTTTTTTTTTTAATTTAAATTCTTTGAGTGTAATTTCATCACCTGCCTACTTTTCCCTTTTATGAATATACATTAAATTATTTCGCCATTATAGGTAAGTTATTCAGAACATCTCTTTGTAAATACGAGGTATATTTTTTAAGTAAGTACCGTTTTGTCACACCGTGGCTGCAGCGCTACGGTCGGCGTTCCGCGCATGCGCACTGGGTACCTGCAAATCTTGCCTACGCACTGACGCCATTACAGTCTAATTCTTCCTTGTTTACGTTGTTCACTGAGTGTTTAAGATGCCTACGATAATCGTGAGTCCCGCCGACTGTGAAGTACGGGCTGTTATAAGATTTCTTTGTGCTAAAGGCCTAAAACTGATCGATATTCATCGTGAGATCTGTGCAGTTTACGGACAAAACATTATGAGTGATGGAATGGTGAGACAGTGGGTGAGAGCATTTAAAGATGGCCACACAAATGTGTATGATGAACAACGGAGTGGGGGTCCTTCGGTCGTTAATGAAAGTTTGGTGCAGAAAGTGGACAATAAGGTGAGAGAAAACAGACGCTTTACGATTTCCTCCTTGTGTGATGACTTTCCTAATGTTTCTCGTAGTGTTCTGTATGGCATTGTGACCAAGCACTTGAATTACCGAAAATTGTGCTCACGTTGGGTACCGAAAATGTTAACGGATGTGCACAAAACCAAAGGTTTAGGCAGTGCATTGACTTTCCTTGAGTGGTACCACAACGATGGTGATGATTTCTTAAGCCAAATTGTTACGGGCGATGAGACATAGGTGGCCTACGTCACACCTGAATCAAAGCAACAGTCCATGGAATGGCGGCATTCAGATTCACCCAAAAAAGTGAAGTTCAAGCAAACGATTTCTGCCCGGAAAATCATGTGCAAAGTTTTTTGGGACAGAAAAGGAGTATTGCTTGTGGAATTTCTGCCTCGTAATGAGACAATCAATGCAGCAGCTTATTGTAAGACATTGAACAATCTGCGCCGTTCAATCCAGAACAAATGACGTGGCAAGTTGAGCAAAGGGCATCGTTTTGCTGCATGACAATGCCCGTCCACATGTGGCTAATCAGACCAAAGATCTCATCACTTCTTTTCGATGGGAAACTCTAGAACATCCTCCGTACAGCCCTGATCTGGCGCCCAGAAACTACCATCGTTCCTGCACTTGAAGAAACACCTGGGCGGTCAGCGTCTTGAAGACGATAACGAAGTCAAAACATTTGTGATGCAGTGGTTAACAAGTCAGGCGGCATACTTCTATGAGGAGGGTTTTCAAAAACAGGTACTACATTATGAAAAGTGCCTCAATATTGAAGGGAATTATGTAAAAAAGTAGAGTAAGGTACAGACTTTCATGTAAAAATAAAATTATTGAGATATATTTGCACGTCTTTTTTTTAATTTCAAAACGGTACTTACTTAAAAAAAACATGCCTCGTATATGCTGTAGCACACCTGCGCGACTACAACGCAGTCTATGTTTTATTCCCGAGTGACACACTCACAAACCACAGGCTCGTCAGTTTCATGCGAATCCTCGTGTGACTACAGTCTGATGATTCAGTTTACAATAGGGTTACCAGATGTCCCCGTTTGCCGGGGACAGTCCCCGTAATTAACTCTCTGTCCCCAGATAGATTTCGTTGCCGTAATGTCGCCGGATTGTTACTGTTGTCCTCAGAAATTTTATTAATCAAGTGAGAATTCTTTAAAAGCACTGATTTTCTAATACACTCATTTAAAGCAAGAGATATGAAGCGCATTTTTTCCTTGTACGTGCCTAGGAATAAAAGAAAATTACAAGGATACTTGCGTCTTGGACACAACAGCTTTGGAAAATCAAGTCTCCTTGCTGTGTGCAACATGGCTGTCTGTGATCCTCATTTAAAATACAAAATATAAACAGTAAATGGCTTTTAAGTAAACCCAACCTTTTATCATATAACTTATAAAAGTACAACGCGTAATTAGGACAAATGCTGAAAGAGTCCCAAGATTTTGGTTCAAAAGTTTCGAAGCATCACCAGATTTGGAGAAAAATTCTAGTAACTCTTGTTTACAATCAACCATTAATTCAGTTAAAATTACTTCACAATGTGGTCAGGAGTTTTATATCAACTCAGCAACTAATATTCCAAAATTCTTATTATGGCAGATGTGATAAGAACAAATGTCATTTAATTATAGCACACAGTATAACAAATAATGAAAGAGAATTTAATACATATTTTATAAAAGCACTGAATTATTGTGTACATAAGTATCAGTTAGATCCATCAAATGGTAAAATGAATTTTTATAGATATTTACGTCAAATTTAGCAAAAATAAAAGAAATAAAATCACCTGTTTTAAGGCATCTCACTAAACTGACTTAAATTGCAAATTCAATATTTGAGCGATTTAAATTTCTATAACATGAAATGCAGCAGATTATTGATAGCATAAATAATCGATTATATTTTGCAGAATATAATTATTTTTACATCATTTGACATAAAATTAATACAGTTTTATTTTACTAAGTAAATAGTTTTAAAAAAATAATTCAACCTTATTTTCCATCACCTTGGCACTAAACATTACAGGATAGGGTGCAAAATCTTAACCAAATTTAAAACGGAATTTCTGCTCTTATAGATGGATTTTACCATATTGTTAGTTGACTTAATGTTACAATACCTCCTTTGAAAGGAAAGGATGATGTGCTAGACTGCTCCAACTATTGACCGATTCACCTACTTTCCCACACAATGAAGATCTTTTAGTGTATTGTGGATGCAAGCCTTCCAAGCATAGTTAAGATTGAACCAAATTAGTGTGGTTTCATGAAAGGCACAAGGATTACTGATGCTATTCGTGCCACTCATCTTTTACTGGAAAGAAATCTTGAGAAGAGAAAAGCACTGTATCTCATGGAATTTTTATAAGACTAATAGGATTTTCTGCAATGTCTACAACTATACAATTATTTAGCTGTATAAATATTTAGCCTTATAGTGTAGCTGGGTTACAAACTATAAGTTTAACTGACTCCTTGAACAAATTTCCACAATTTTATAAGCGAAAAATCTCTTTATCAGTATATACTCCATATGAATTTTACAGATAGTTGGCCACTTACAAACATTTCCTCAACCTTTACAAACGTGAAGAACCTTATCTACATACAATCTTTTGTGTGTCACATATCAAAAGCTACAAAAAATAAGGATTCTCGCTGCTATGAATACTTTTATGTATTGTTAGGTAACTACAGCTCATAGACAATTCTTTACAATGTTTACAAGCCTAAGGTTGCTACTTGATATGGATTATTTTAATGTTATGAAGCTATATAATGGTGTAAACTATTTTCTACAAACCCAGGGATACTCACCTGTATGAGCTCTTTTAAGAATTTTGAACTTAGAAGGAATCCTTAAACGATTTCACAAAGTTAACAAGTACAAGGACACTCATTTGTATGAACCGTTTTATGTGCTTTGAGGTGACCAGACCGTTTAAATGATTTTCCACAAACTTCACAAGCATAAGGCCGCTCACCTGTATGAATTCTTTTATGTTCTATAAGATAACTATTGTCAGAAAAACGTTTTCCACAAACTTCACAAGCATAAGGTCGCTCACCTGTATGAATTCTTCTGTGTCTTACAAGGTGTCTATATTCAGAAAAACCCTTTTTACAAACTTCACAAACATGAGGCCGCTCACCTGTATGAATTCTTCTATGTAATATAAGGTGACTATTGTCAGAAAAACCTTTTCCACAAACTTCACAACCATAAGGCCACTCACCTGTATGAATTCTTTTATGTCCTATAAGATAACTACTGTCAGAAAAACGTTTTCCACATATTTCACAATCATACGGTCGCTCACCTGTATGAGTTCTTTTATGTAATTTAAGGGAACCAGACTGAGTATATGTTTTTCCACAAACTTCACAAACATAAGGTCGCTCACCTGTATGAATTCTTTTGTGTGTTACAAGGTGTCTATATTCAGAAAAACCTTTTTTACAAACTTCACAAGCATGAGGCCGCTCACCTGTATGAATTCTTCTATGTAGTATAAGGTGACAATTGTAAGAAAAAACTTTTCCACAAACTTCACAAGCATAAGGCTGCTCACCTGTATGAATTCTTTTATGTTTTGCAAGGCTAGAATTAGAAGTAAAACATTTAGCACAAACTTCACAAGCAAACGGCCGCTCTCCTGTATGAATTCTTTTATGTATTATAAGGGGACTATTGCGAAAAAAACCTTTTCCACAAATTTCACAAGAATAAGGCCGCTCAGCTGTATGAATTCTTTTATGTATTGTAAGGTAACCAGACTGGATGTATGTTTTTCCACAAACGTCACAAACATAAGGTCGCTCACCAGTATGTATGCTTTTATGATCTACAATGTGACTATGCCGTTTAAACGATTTTCCACAAACTTTACAAGTATAAGGGCGCTCAAATGTATGAATTCTTTTATGTTTTATAAATTTATCAAACTCTTTAAAACTTTTACCACAAACTTCACAAGCATATGGCAGGTCTATCTTATGGATTCTTTTACGAGTTATTAGGACGTCAGAATTCATAAAAGGCTCTCCACACATTCTTGAAGCGTAAGGCTGCCTCAGATCATGAGTAGGAGTGACTTGATGATACCTAGAAACAAAGTAACACTGGTAGATTTAGCAAAATACCATTCCTATAGTTAATAAACCAGTTATTATTTGAAAATAGCAGACCAGGTTTCTAATAAGGTATATATAATATTAAAAACAATTGCATTTATACAGTTACAACCCCACAGCTCCAAGATATGAAGTATATCACTATATTATAGTTTTCATGTATTTAGCATTACTTTTCTATTCCATTATCTATAGATCATGTATGTAATTATATATATTAGTTGATTAGCAAGCTTGAGTATACTGTAGAAAAAATATATATTTAAATTCTTACTCACAGCTCACTGCAATAAATTTGCTGAACATTAAGTACCAATAATTATGCTATATCAAAATATTTATATCTCTTATTACACTCTTCAACACTTTCCTATACACAAGTGCCCATCTTATTATAAAAAACTATATTTAAGTAATATATATTACACATTTTTATACCTACAACTAGCAGGGGACCTGACATTGCCTGGTCTAATCAAGACTGATTTACCCACACACTATTTTTATATCTCCAATGTGAATCATGCATACCAAGTTTTATTATTTGACACCAGCCATTTTCAGAAGTAAACTAAACATTGATATACCTAAACGATTCTCAGGACGGAGTGAATTGGATGCTGCAATACAGAATGTCAGTTTACAATTTGTTCCAGGCTGCATTTCAATCCAACCATATTATCTGTTAAAGCTGCCCCTCGATAGTCAAAACATCTACTAGCTGTGTCTTTATAGATATCACAACATGAATCTGTATCTGGAATATATCTGTTTGTTCCAGCATCATGTAGAAAATACGGATTTTTCATGGGTTTTCACAATGTTTAAGCTTAGGGTACTAGCTGAAATATGATGTACATATGACAGATTTATTTTATGAACATTCTGGCAACTTAGAAGAGCTGATTTATTTGGCAGGATTTAAAACTGTGGGTTTCTGTATCAACACTGGAAATAAAAAGGGGTGGGGGTAATTGGGAAAAGTGGTTTGGTTTTTGTAAACCTAATATAGATAGTATTTTTCGGCTTGATTTAATGTACATGTGTGCAAAATTCCTTCAAAATTGGATAGAAACTGTAGCTTTGTATAAATAATATTGACAATAATTAGGGGAGGGAAATGGGGAGAGAGATTTGGTTTTTGTAAAAACTAATGAGGTCAGGTATTTTTCTCTTTGTTTTAAAGTATATACACAAAGTTTCAACGAAATCACATAAAAAAATGTGGGTTTACATAAGAATTAAGGGGTGAAAAAGGGAAATGCGGTAATTTTTGTTAAGTCAGAAAACTTGTCCACAAATTAATACATATATGTGCCAACTTTCGTGGTGATCTCTCAAATGATGTCGACTGTAGCTTTGTGTAAAGAACATTGATAAAAACTGAGGGAATGTAAAGAGGGAGAGGGTGTAGAAATACTTTAAGTATTTCTAAATGGATCAGTGCTAATCACGGTATAAACCTTGCAAAATATTTTTTACTTCTACATATTTACATTAATCACTAAGTCCACTTACATCAGCAAGTACTATTATTCGAAGATTGCAGGTTCGTTAGGCCAAAATTGAGATAAGTTTATTTCTACTATACAGCGAAAGAAAAATATCACAGAACATTACGATAACACAGTAACAAAGATTTTTTTTCTTTACATTCAATCCAGCGATACATTCAAAGACATAATAACTAACCCAAAGAATAGCAATAATAATAAAACTAAGTGGGCCCTTCAATTATTAAGACAATCCCTTCCAGGTATAGGATCAAACGTGATACCACTGGTCGACCATTTGATCTCGATACCTTCAAAAGTTATGGCGTCCTAGGTCTTTGTCTTGGGTAATTCAAATCATACTTGTATACAGTCTTCCATAAGCTAGGTGTACAAGGTAATCAGTGGTGGTTGGAATTAATACTAACAGCTATTTGATAATACATACTGATGTGCAAATATAGTGATAAACAACCAAACACCAACAAAAAAAAAAATCCATAAGCTTACTCAGTTAGTATCGTACCAGAGCTTCCATTTAATATACAAAGCCCGACTGGATACAGGTAAATGGCAGATAAAATTATGACATTGACATATTATTCAACTCGATAAAAAAAGGTTATATCCACCAACAAAATAGAAACGTATTTACATGGTATTTTTAGCAAAATACCTAGCAAAAGGCCACTGGGCGTTCAGGACAAATTCTGACCCTAAGCACTCCAGCGTCCATACGCTTCTGTAATATAGACCTTGGTTTTTTTTTAGCCAACCCCTTTTTCGTTCGCCGATTTTTGTTCCATCTATCCAAACGATCAAACCAATTCTTCTTACCCCCTTCCAGACCGGATATTCTCCTTACTAGATATACTTTCTCGTTCACTCTTCGACTCATACTTCAATTTCTTTTCTCCTTTCAACTGATTCTTGGTCTTCTCTTCGTCTCTCCTAACGATGGTTTTCTCCATGACCAATCATCCAAGTTTCGTGGAAATCACCCATTCCACTTCAATCTCCATGATATGTTGGTGATTCACGACTGAACATTCTGATCTGATCGTCTGGTTCATTCACAATATTCGTAGATTTGCTCATACTCTCCCAAGGTATCCTTTTCTTCTTCCACATTGCTATCATAATTTTCAACTTCTTCTGTTTCTGCCATCCCCTTCGTACCAATTGCTTCGGTGCACCGCAAAATGTTCACTTGAGGTAGTCCAATTTCGATACCCACTGAGTTTTTTCCTTGATCTTCATTCATTCTATGTTTGATCGGTTTCTCTTGCTTTTCTGTCTCTTCTATTACTCATTTAACTTTATTCTCCAGGTCTCGGTAATCTTTCATCTAATTTAGCCGTGATGCCAGCCTGTAGGGCATCTCCACTTTCATGAACCTTAGTTTTAATATTGTTCTGAAAGATGCATAATCTCTCTTCCAGGTTGCTGTTGATTTCTGCTTTAAGAGACTTGCTGTCCGCCTTAAGTGAATGAAAATTTTCTTCAAACATGCTGTTGTTGTCTGACATATCTGCTTTAAATGAATAAATATTTCTTCAAACTTTCCTTCCAATGACAAGATTTTTCTCCACCTTATTCACGAGCCTCGCTAACATTTCTTCCATAGCTTTATTCTGCTCGGTCACCTCTTTCACGATAGTTTCTTCGTCACTCATGGTCAATTAAGTAACAAAATTACACACAAGGTCAGGAGACAGCCCAATAGTAGAGTTATACGCTAATCTACACTTTTATTTGTCTGCCCATAGTGTATTGACCCCTTACTATCAAGATGAGAAATGAACAGAAAAGGAACAACAAACCGATTTTTTTACCAATTGTAAAGGTGCAACGCCTATAAGAGCATTCAACAAAAGCGAAAAAAGTTCCACTATGAAACAAATTCATAAGACGCAAAATATCACCATTTAAAAGATATTTGTAGCAGTTGGAAGCTCCTCTACACAAATGACTGGAAAGAAAAATGTTGACAATATAGTGTTCAAAACTACTGTCTGTTATTGACGTCGGCCTCCAGGTCACTTCTTCCTAAGGTTATCCTGTAAACTATAATTAACATAAACACACATTCAAAAATGCAAAAAAAAGAAAATCTGCTTGCTCTATTATCTCAACAAAAAAAAATTCCAAATTTAAAACTCTTGGGTGAAGGAAAAACATTCAAAATGGACCCTCTTTAATTTGTAATTGCAGAAAGTTTCCCGACAGGAATATATTTATTATTATGTTTTACTTTCGTAATAGAAGCTCGGTTAGATTACTACTAGCGTGACATATGATTACACTGAATTCACTTTTCTCTATTTTTTTCCGATTTGTTCTAGTCGGAATTTTTGTTTCGCAGTACTGCTTTACTAATTTTTTGCCTGTGAGATGTCTACTTATTTGTTTGCACCGCTCGCGTCGTCAGCTGCTGTGTATCCTTCCGAGCTCGCCGTCCAAGTAGTTACGTTGTATTGTGCTGTTAAATGTAGTCCCGTCGTACTACGCCGACCAAAGTAGCTCCTTCAGCTGCACCGATAAAAGTAGTTGCAGGAAACTACTGTTGTAATGTCTTTGCGTTCAATGCTGAACATATATTTTCACACACACTGTCTTTGGTTCGTTATATTCGCAACTGGTATAACTTTAATTTTTCACAGTTTCATAATTGTCCTATTTTACGACTTTTAACGGTTTTGTTTCTTATTTCAACCGCTAATCACTTTCATAAGTCCTGATATACGGTCAGCCATGTAGAAATACTTTAATTGTTTCTAAATGAATCAGTACTAATCACGGTATAAACAATTCCGTAATATTTTCTATTTCTACATATCTACATTTATCACTCACTTATAACATCAGCAATTACTATTATTCGAAGATTGGTGGTTCGTTAGGCCAAAATTGAGATAAGTTTATTTCAACTTCACAGTGAAATAAAAATATCACAGAGCATTACCAGAACACAATAACAAAGATTCTCTTCTTTACAATCAATCCAGCGATACATTCAAAGATATAATAACTAACCCACAGAATAACAACAATAATAAAAAAATAGGTGGCCCTTTAATAGTAATATGACAAGGGGTTGAGTTTTTCTCTTTATTTTGAAGTATACATGTACAAGGTTCCAACGAAATCAGATAAAAAAGTGGTTTTGTATAAAAATTAAGGGTAATAAAAAGGGGGGTGGAGTAGGTTTTGAAATTTTTTGGTCATAAACCTTCTCTATAAAAAATAAATACGTGTCAACTTTCATCATGATTGGTCAAAGGGTGTCAACATCTGGCTATTAATCTCTGATATATTAATATCCTCTTGTATATATAAGATTGGATGTTCAAATGGCATGATCTCTATGTTAGTTTAATATCATTATTTGTAGTTTATATTACTTCCATTGTGCAGCACATTGGTTTAATTATTTAATAATTTTCAATTTACTCCTCTGTGCAGAAAAAATTCATTCCTTTACTGAATATACTGAATATATTGATCAAGCATACAGAGATCAAATTCGTATAGTTTAGCAGCATCTAAGTTGGCAAGGTTTTTTTTTCATAATGAATTATGAATTGCATAAATTGTCTTAATATATCTGTAAATGATTAGGCAGCAAAAGCAGAAATAGCCTGAGTAATTATTGAGTTATAACAGCTATGATAGCTATATTTGAAAATACTTATAAATATATATTATAGGTTACTTAATGAACAAAAACATAAGGCATAGAGAATTTTTTATAGAATATAATTTATTCAAATGACACTATAAATTGTGTTGTTACAACTCTTACATTGTAAATAGCCTGTAATACAAATAAATATTAGAGTCACTGAAATGATTTTAGTAAATGGGATTATATTTTAAGTATGTTGTGCTGTAATTAAAGAATTTATATAATAAGTTTACTGTCAGTGTTGTATTGTAATATAACTCTTTTAATTAAAGTCTTTTATAGCATAGAGCATATAGTATTAATATAATGCTCTAGGGTAAGATGCTCAGTGAACCTTCTGTTTCTGCATGATATTTCGGGAATCAGTTTTCCAACGCCATCTTCTACATAAGTGCCAGATATCCCAACTGCCTCCTACCTTTATAGCCTGCCAGGTGGCCAAGTTCACTGCCTAGAATATCTGAACAACCTACCCAACCAGCAATACTTTGTATTGGAGACTGGAATTTTTCCCCGCAAATTAATTTCTATTGTGTTTTCTCAACATGGACACTAACAGTTAGTTTCATTTCATTTATGCTGCCTTGATGTCAGTGGTGTATAATATCTATTATTACCAATTATGAATATTGATCTATTAAAATTTCTGGTTTTAACTGTTTTCAGCCTTTAGAATCAATTTTTTCTACCCACTATAAAACCACTACATAACATCTGAGAATTCAACCATCAATATTATGAGAAAAAGTGATGTCAGTCACTGGCTAGATACTGCTTCACTATAGACACCTGATATAACTGACACTTCAGGTTATTAACCATCAAATGCGCTAATTACAGTTTATACAAACATATCATGCTGTTAAACTAAGCCACGTTAATATTAAAGATCAGTTGTTATCAAGGGGAATTTCACAAGCTTTTTTGTTTATAGGTAGCACGAAGCCTGAGTGTCTATTAATTTATGTGAAGTATAGCAGACATTATTTCGATTTAAGGATCCACATATATTGTAATAAAACTGTCTTTAACATTACTTTCAGTTGTTGTCATACTAAAGGAGTTAAATAAAATCAGTTTAGTACTCTGCTCAAATAAAATTTCACAGCATTTGAGAACATCATTTCAAATGCTCCCTAGTCAAAGCAGTTCTTTTTATTCTAATCCTGTAAAACAATAGCCTGAAATGAAATACAATTTCATAAGTATCTGTAAGAAGTTTCTATCATACCAGGTATTAATAAAATAATTGTATAAATTCAACTACATAAATATCCACTATGTGTAGAAATTGATGTACACAGTAACATCTGACTGAATCATAAACAAAGAAAATGAAAACTAAATGCCGCATGAATCAGTAATATTCTAATTATAAATTGTAATGGGGATGTAAGGGTAATCAGCATCTTCCTACCAAATGTCAACATAGTGGGGAGTGGTTCACGTCACCCTCTTGCCCTTGGAGTTTGGAACAACCCATCAAGGCAGATGAATTACAAATATTCAATGGAATTTAGATGCAGAAGGTAACAGGAAGCCACTAACCTAAGGGTATCCGAAAGACATGTAATCCACTTAAATTACTGAAAGAATGATAACTTCTTCCTGGGTAAATGTTCCAGAGGTAAAATAGCCCCCCAGTCTGATATCGTGGTGCAGACTGCTCAGGGAGTAGTCATTAGAATGGATAGACACATTCTACGAGTCGGAAGTGATCAATGTTAGATGTCTGAATAGGGCAGGTAGATTAGAAAACTTAAAAAGGGAGGTGGAACGACTTAAGTTAGATATCATTGTACTAGTGAGAATAAGTGGAAGGATGGACAGGATTTCTGATCTGGCAACACAGAATAATCAATGCAAAAGCTGTAGGTGGAGTTACTGGTGTCGAATTTGTAATGAATAAGAGAACAGGAAAACGGGTGAGATTAGTGAAAGAATTAATTTTGATTAGGGTAGAAACTAGGCCTGCTACAATCAAATTAGTACAAGTGTATATGCCAATGTCACAGGAAGATGATGAAGAAACAGGGAAAATATACACTTAAATTAAAGAATTAATTCAAAAAATGAAACGGGAGGAAAATCTAATAATCATTGGTTAAAGGAATGTGGTACTTGGAGAGGGAAAAGAGGGTTAACTGTAGGAAATTTAGGTCTGGGCGAAAGATATGAGTGAGGGAGCAGGTTGTTAGAATTTTGTAAAAAATATAAACTTGTCATTGAAAACACATGATTTAAGAACCATGCATAAAAGATCTATATGTGGAAATGCCCAGGTGATACAGGTAGATATCAGATTATATCATGGTCAAAGAGACTCAGGAATCAAGTTCTATACTGTAAATCATACCCAGGAGCAGATGTAGACTAACCAGAATCTGATAGGCTGAAGTTCAGGAGAATAAAGAAGCAATACTAACAGAACAGACTGGAAGTAAACAGACTGAAATAATTTAACAGGAGAGAAAAATTTGCAAAGATGGTAGATGTGGAGCTAAAAAGTAACTCTAATGGAGTTCAACGGAGGATGAATGGAATGGGTTGAGGAGAGAAATAATCAAAACTGGTAATGAAAAATTAGGCTTTAGGGAACAAGCCACCTGGAAACCTTGGACCACAGAAAAATCTTTGGAGTTGATGGATCAGAGAATAATGCCCAGGATGAAGCAGGTAAAAAGCAGTAGAGACAATTTAGAAACCAAATAAACAGTACATGCAAAAAAAAGCAAAAGAAAAATAGCCTACAAATAAAGTGAAGAAGTATAAAAGGAAATGGTCATAGGTTAAATGTGGCATATAGGAAGATAAACAGAATTTTTGAGAAATAAAGAAAAGAGATATAAACATTAAATCTGCAGATGGGAAACCTTTTAAGCACAGAAGGTAGAACAAACCTAAGAAAGATAGATAAACAGTATGATAGTGTTGATCTGAATAACAGTGCACTGGAAAAAAAAGGTTATGTCAATTTCGATTATTTACACAATTTGGTCGAACTTTGAAGGATTTGAAAACAAAGGTGGCAGTTGGGATAGATGAGATTCCTGCAGATCTTCTGAAATCCCTAGGAGAAGACGGAAGCAAAAGATTATCGAAACTTGTATCAAAAAATTATAAACAGAAGAAATTCAAATTGATTTTAATAAAAGTACTATCTTCATACTTCTGAAGATAGCACAAGATGATAAATGTTAGAATTGCTGCACTATAAGTCTGGTATTCCTGGCTTCAAAATTACTGATCAGAATAGTATACGGAAAAATAGGAAACGGTAGTAGAAGAATTAGTAGATGATCAGTTTGAGTATATGAAAAACTGTGGTAGAAGAGAAGAGATTCTGGCCTTAAGATTAATACTTGAAAGGCAAATCAAGAAAAATGAAGATACTTGTATGGTAATTGCTAATTTAGAAAAAAAACTTTTGATAATGTTAAGCAGAAGCAAGATGATAAAATTTTTGAAGAAGGCAGGTCTAAAATATGGAGAAAGAAGATGCTGCTGATGTTTGGGATGACTCTAACAGCATGCAGCGTGAAACAGGAGTTGAAATTATTCGAGTCATGGGTGATGGCATGGGCAGCAACTGGGTGCTTTGGGTTCCGTGTGAATACTTTCTGTCAGTGGCCATTTATTCTTATGGAAAGTGGATTTGGGGTCAAACCTATATTTGAGTCCAGGCAGGGGTTGCATGTTGACTGGTATATTACATGGGAGGTTTTGCAGGTTGCATGTATTTATATGTACCATAGCTCCTGACATTGCTTCAATAATGAAACATAGTTTTGATCTATTATACATTGGTATCAAGCAAAGAAGATCTAAACTACAGTAAAGCCTATAACTGTAAAGTAAAAGCTTTATCTAGAAACTAAAATAGGTTGGCTCAATCTTACCTTGTTTGAAAAAATGAGGAAGAAGGATGTGCAGATCTGCTAGAATCCTGATGCAGATGGAGCCTGGTCAAATTTTTAAATATTTGTCGGCAGTGCATACAGGACATACGATGGGCAGGAAACAGCTGTGACATGTTCAAATACATGTTTTGTTAGAGAACTCCAAGATAAAAACACCTGTGCACAAATAGCACACACAACTTGCAATTCTGTTTCTTGCTTCAAAGTAATTTCACTGTTATGATAAGGTGTATGGGCACACAATGTTGACAGATCTAAGAAAATCAGACCACACTGTTCACAAATATACTGTGGAGTATTTACAAGTGAGTCATGGCAGAATATATGTCTTATTAGCAAATCCCTTGTATTGTAAACTTGCAGACACTTTACACACGTGAACTGCAGTGGCCTTGTAGCAGGTGTGTTTTCTACCACACCAGTATCCTCTTGGTCACTGACACTGAGCTAGGCTTTGATGAATTCTAATTGTTGCCCTGCAAAGAAAAAAAATGAGATCCTTCACTAAGGATATCTACATACAAGCACATGATACATTAAAAACCAATTACAGTTCCATTTACCAGATATATGTTAAACTGTTGCACTTTATACAAATGAAACTAAGAAAAATGGAAATGGCTTTGAAGCTATATAAATGACAAAGCAATTTGGAAAATGATTCATCACTCACCAAAGATGAAGGTCGCAATGAGTGAAAAAACGTATATGGCAAACACAAACATATACAATATTTCAGTTTTCATCTTATTCGCATAATAGAAGCCGAGTTATGTGGTTCGGGAGGTGTGCATGTGCCGAAGTTTATCACATGACTACGTGAATTATCGATATGCCGGGAAAGACTGAGATGTTATATGCAAATATATATATAGCAGGTGGTGATAAAATTATTAATATAACAAAAGGGTCTGGAATATTAAAACAAACAGTATATAAATAAATTAATTAACTAGTTAAATGATAATAATAATAATAACAATGAGTCACCCATATTTAAATAATGACTTCTGGGCAATGCAAAGGATATTATGGAATAACCTAACAGGAAGAGGTGAAGGCAAACTTCTAGCTCCTTAAATCTGGAGCTATTTAGCTAGGGATGGATACTCCTGAGAGAAAAGCCATGGTCATCATGAAAGTGTTTTGAAATGGACTGATTCCCTGCTTATTTTCTTTCTTTAATTGAAAAAACCAAGGAAAAGCATGGGAATCAGATATTTCCATCAAGAAAGGCTGATGGGAAAAACAATAATGCACCAGGCAATTAAAGGCTAAATGATTAAGTACAAAAACATAAATTACTTGAGGGACTACGCAATATAAATATTGGGAAAAATAAACTGTTAAAATAACTGAAAGAGAAAAAATAATTACATATAGATGCATAATAAAGTGTACAAGCTATGTAATGTATCAAGTGATACATTTCTACTAAATGCAATGAAATTTTGCAGTATTATATCATATAATTTACAAAATCTATTAAACTTAAATATTCCACCTTTATTGATTATAGCTTGACACCTCATAGAAGTTGAGTTGATTAGTGGTGGGGAAAGGACTGGGAGCAAGGAACGGGAAAGAATTAGGCCATAGCCAATTCAAAGGAATCAACCCAGCTTTCATCTGAGTTGATCTGGAGAAAGCATGGAAACCCAAATCTAAATGGCCACATAGGGATTCGAGATTGTGTGCGCCCAAATGCGAGGCCAAGGTGTTACCTGATGTGCTTCTGCCATAATTAACTAAGTAAATGTTTTCCCCCCTTTTGACCATGACCACCCGCATATATGATAATAGTAAATTAATCAGTAACAAATGTGTTTGCTGATAATGTGAGTTAAATATTTTTAATGATACTATGAAATTTTAATTACTTAGTTTCATTTGCACCAGAAAAATATAAAACTTTAATTTTCAATATCAGACACTTGCTATGCTAATATTGAGTTTTATCAGCAACAGGTAAATTATTCACCATAGAAAAATAACATATGTTAGGAGGAATAATACACATTTAACAGATTAGATTTACATTAGATTTTAAAGTAACATAAATTTCTACAACAGAAAACATACTTTTTAATTACAAAAAAATACTTTACCTATCAGGAACAGGTACCATTTTCAAATTTTCTTTTTCAGCATATTCCAGCATATTCTGAAAAAAGGCAATAATGATAAATATAATAAATTAGGATTATAATCTAAAAAAGAGAGAAATCAACAAAATTAATACAGGAAGCTATAACATCAAAAAAATATGAAAGAGTTGTTTTAGGAAAAGTTAATGACCCTTAATTTTAGGTAACATAAAACCAAACCTAAATACAAGCAAACAACATGAAATACACAAGTCCCAAACACTTCTAAACTAGAAGTTTAGTTATTTTAGAATATCATTTAACATACTGGTCTAATAAAAGAAAATAATTCATAAGCGATTACAGTAAAACTCAGAATGTCTGCTCATCAGCTATGCAAAATTATCATATGTATATATTCATAATGAATTCTTTAGTATTACACAGGGTGATTTAGGAGGAATGGAAAATCATGAAGTAGGTGGTAGAATTAATCAAGATTTGAGTAAAAAATGTTCATATATACACGTGTCCAATTTCCATTAGTTTTGGAGAAACTAGATAGAATATTGGGAATAAAAGCAAACAAGAGACGAATTACTCGCTCGCACTGTAAACACCACAACCCCCATAAAAGTACATCAAGACATACTCAGAAAAGCTACACTTACTGTTGCAAGATATGCTAAGTGTATTGAAGTCATTGGTGGGATATTCAAACATTAATTTAAACCTTTATGTGTGTTTTTGTATGAATAATATACTTCAATAAGCTGTTTCTGTGCTCTTGGTCATTTTCTAAAGGTTATTTTAAGCGTGATATTCCTGCACTGTATCTCGAAAACAAATGGAAACTGGATACATGTCTATATGAACCTTTCTACTCAATATTGTTCATACTACCACCTTTTCAATATTTATCTTTCCTCCTGAATCATCCTGTATGTAAACAAACATCCTAGATTATATAGTTTAATTCTTTTAGTGTCTCATATCTTGCCCACAGTGTGATTATTAGACCTAGAAGAGAATTGTCATCAAGCAATAAAGAAAATGGTAATAGCATATGATGATTTTGGGGAACCATGGAAAACCAAAATCTGGACCACAGGGCCTAGAATTCACCAAACATTACACTGAACGACATTACTGCTCTGCACCAGCTTTACTCAATCTGTTCGAAAATTTTCATTTACGAGTTTGGGTACTTTCAATAAAATTATTTGATACTTTATATATGAAAGAATTGGGATATGTAAGTATCTACCAAATACATCATAGCTGATCTGAATAATTGGAAACAAAGGCAATTTACAACAATTGAGGGTTTTTCCTTCTTTTTTTTTTGTCTGTAGCGTTATGGCTTGTTGATACCATTTGGGCTGAGAAAGGATTGATGACAATGAATAGGAACTCAGAAATTCAATTTTGAAGGAACAAGCACAAAATTCACCCAAAATAATTTATAGAAACCATGGAAAAAAAAAACTGGATGGCATAGCAGATCAGGCCAGGATTCGAAACACATTCTACTAAATGGCAGGACTAAGTATTAACCTTCTTACAGGCAATGTAAGCTTAATCCAAGGTGAAGGTCAGTTATGGTGATTGTAAAAAAATCCAGTAAGCAGCAGGAATCGAACAAGAAAAATAATCTGATAAAGGGCTACAAGAAAGCTCTTACTGATTGCTTGCGTAGCTTTTTTATTTACAAAAGCCAATGCAAAATTATCATATGTATATTAACAAAGATCTTTTTGTATTTTTCAGGGTGATTCAGGTGGAACGGTAATAATTAACTTTCAAAAGAAGGCAAAAACTACTACTAAACAGCTATTCAAACAAATGTAAGTATCATTTAAAAAGAAATATGGCTCATATAAGAAACGCAACTAACATCAACTCCAAACGTACAATAGTAAAAAATCTAAGGAAGGATAGGGAAATATGACCCAACACTTACCACAGATGAAGGTGGCTGGGAACGACAAACACACACAAAAAAAGAAACAAATACAAGAGAGTGAGACACCAGGCGGAGTCAGATGTGTAGACGGAGACCACTCCTGGTGAATGGTGTCGCCGGTGCAGAAGGTAGTGCAGGAGTGGGGGAGCTCAAGTATTGGATCAATACTCAATATTTTTGATGGTATATTCTCATTGAAAGTTGGTAGACCATCATAATAACTAAGTGAGGCTACATATATAAATCAAATTTTGAAAAACTATAAGTAGTAGAGATAATGAGAGTTGGGTCTTGGGGAAGGAATTTATTGGAGATTGAACCTGGAGTATGTCTGGTGTCCAGGGTATTCTGATAGGCTAGTTCCCATCTCCGTAATTCAGAGGAGGTTGTGTTGTCAGGGATAACTCGGATTGCCCTAACTGAGGAACATATGTTAAAATAATTCAGTTTGTGGGATCTGGCATTTTTGCAACTGGATGGGCCTCATTGTTAATGTCTACTGTCTGCTGGCCATTCAATCTGATAGCTAGGGGATAGTAGTGAGGCCTACATATGAGCTGGAGCAATGGAGACATGTAAGTTGATATACGAGTGTGTTGTCATGCAAGTAGCATGACCAATGATGGGGAATGTCTCTCCTGTGGTAGGATTGGAGTAAGTGGTAGTGGTGTCATTAGTGAATGATGATGTAATATAATAATGATCTCCAATAGACCTGGAGAAACAACAAGAAAATCATATAGATGATGCCAACTCCATTTTTTACCCAATTCCATGACAGTAAATATGGAGCTCTATGTTTG
>JARYHS010007790.1:0-33732 GCA_031002005.1 Vandiemenella viatica
AGGTTGCATTTCAATCTACAAGTTCAAACATTACCATGGCATCACAATTTGATAATGAATTCTTGTAGAACTCGATTAAACAAATCGAAAATAAAGAATAATTTTTTTTTATATCTTTTTTGGTTTCCGAGATATAGCATGTTAAAATCAGTTGTAGGTACAGTTCCTTGAGCTTTTGGTGATGTTTCTTCTGGTCCAGGCCATATTTCAACCTAACAACAACCACAAGGAAGAGAATAAAACTCCTATAGTGCATTTCCATCATGTATAGGCCTATATAGTGGTTTTGGTGATTTTTATCTGGTCCAGGCCAGATATCACCTTAACCTCCTCACTTTTGAGATACAATATTTTGAGAACTAGCAAGATATGAAAAAAATGTATTCTTTATTTTCGATTTGTCTATTCGAGTTACATACGGTTTCATCATTAAATTTGGCAATGGCGAAATTTATCTTCTGGTCTAGGCCGCATTTCAACCTAACCACATCAATTTTGAGATACAATATCTCGAGAACTAAGTGAGAAATCAAAAAATTTTATTCTCTACTTTCGATTTTTTTCATCGAGTTACATAAGAATCCATCATCAAATTGCGGCTCCACGATTATCGTAAAATCCCCTAACCACATGCTACACTAAACATGTCACCAGAGAAACAATACTTCAGTAACACGAATATTAACTTATCACATTTTAGTGGCAATAATTCGTCGCGATATAAACTAAATCAAAAATCTTCACAGGTGTTTACATCTGCCTCTCATGCTATCAGTGATTCAGATCGGTATTACAAGGGTTGAATGGCTAATGCAGTTATACACGGCTGAAACATATCATCAGTAAAAGCAAAGGAAATTAAAAAATATGAACAATTTATGTCTGGCCTAGTGATATTAGATTAATTGTAGTCTGTGGAACAGCTTTTGTTCAAATGAATTAATGATTTAACAAACAGGATACTAATTAAAACAATTTAATTTCTTTTAAAAATAATTTAGTTATGCTCTCTCTAAAGTCAAAGTTTTTATCTTGCATATCTATAGCCAAAGATTTTAATGAATACTTTCACATCAAACAAATATTAAATAAATTTAAGTAACTAATAATTATTATGTCAATTTAAGTGAAATGTGTACTTTTCTTTCAGTGTTCTGACAGTTAATTTAGTTACTGATGTTTAGCTAAATAGAACTATTACTAAATAATGTCTATTTATAACCTAGAACAACATATCTGACCGTAAGTCGGACGATAAGCGTGACGTCATAGGGCGACGCCAAAGATTGACGTCATGCCACGACAAGTGACGTCATACGTGACGGCTGGCGTTTTATATTAATAGATTATCATTGTTATCATTCAATTAGTTATAAATTTCTTAAAAATTTATTTTTTATTTTTCGTTTTACCATTCCATATCCTTTGGTTACATCATTAATTCTATCACCATCTGGGACATATATGTTTATATATAGGGGAGATCGGGGCAAGTTGACGAGCGGGGCAAGATGAAGAATGATTTAATTTAAATTCCCGCTTCTATGTAGCAGCACTGTATTCATACTACTAGCTCTCTATACGACTAGGAACTAAAATATGGAGCACTGGAGTCGCTCGTGCCGTATTGTTCCTCGCTATATGCTGGTCGAGAATTCTCTGTGACGTGCTGTAATTTTCTACATCTCTGAATTAAAACTTCGCAGACTAACAGGTAAGATATTGTTTTATACTTTGTCATACTTGAGAAGCTTAAACAATGTGCTTTTATAAGGGATGTGTATTTGTATCTAATTCTTTTTTAAACTGCCGCAATAATGGAAAATTTCTAACATTGTCGTTCGGGGCAAGTTGGTTGGGGTAAGTTGACGACCTCGTCATCTTGCCTCAGATGACTTTCGCTGTGTCTGTTTCAGTCTTTGAGTGCCTATTTTTTGTGTTTCGTGTAAGAGTCTTGACTTCCATGACTCACATAGTTTCTCTTAAAATTTGGAAGTGCGCAACTTTACTTATTCATGACACTTTATGATCCAGATATGGTGAGAACTTATTAAAAAAAAGTCCTTCAGAGGCGAGTGGGAACGAAATGCTTTGGCTGCTGCGATAATTGATGTCAAAGGAGTAAGAAAGTCCTGCTTGGGTGCAGCGAACGTTTACAATATCCCTGAAGCAACACTACCTCGCCATTTGAAGAAAAGAGATGACTTAAGAATTGAATGTTTGTTTCATACGCACAGGCTCGGGATGTAAGAAATTTAAGTTTTACTAAGAAACTGACGTTTACCTCTTCTGAATTAAAGAAAAAAAACCGATTTGCGACAACATCAAGAAATGCTTCCGAAGAAAGTTTAGTTCAGTGTTCTGGATGTGATGAGATCTATGAAGACCCTCCATCAGAACACTGTTTTGCATGTGCTTTAGATGTTGGCACGAAGACTGTTCAAACTGTGAAGGAGGAAAATTTGTATGTGACTTCTGTTAATACAATAATGTATATACAACAATGTATACATATTGATGTATAACAATAAAAATGTATTATAGTTTCATTAAATGTCATCTTGCCCCGTGGTCAAAGTCATCTTGCCCCAGTCCTGGGGCAAGATGACAGATTTGCATTACTTTCTAAAATTAATAAAAAAAGGTTTGATAATATGAAAATAAAGTTATATATAATTACGAACATTTCAATAAAAGACCAGACTAATAATATTTGCAATGAAAAAATATTTTCTTCCAAAAATGAATTTATTAAAAATGTTTAATCGTTAACATCGTCAACTTGCCCCGGTCTCCCCTAACACCTGAGTATCTCCCGACATATTGATAATTCACTCAGTCACAGGGCTGCCAGATTGTATAATTGGATACAAAACTTGTATAATTTGGTTACCGCTTGTATCCTGTTTGTATAACAGATTGCCTTGTATAATTGGATACAAAAATGAGCACTTAAAAGTAAAGTACATTCCAGCACCTTTTTGAAAGTGTTTGGCCTTTGTTTCATTGAGTTGGCAACCCTTCCTGCATATCTATTTCCTTTTTGTTATTCAAAATTTATCAATGTATACATTGTTTACTTTTCGTGGACTTTTTTTGCTCCCAGCACTTTCACTCACGTATGTAATCAATGGATGACCCCTTTGTATAATTGGGTTTCATTCTGTATAATTTCAAAGAGACAGCGGTATAATATAAGTTGGCTGTACTGGCAGCGCTGCTCAGTCATGTGTTAAACTTCAGCGTGTACACACCTCCTGAACCACATGACTTGTTTCCTACAACATGAATAAGCTGTAACATCGAAATATTGTGTATTTTAGTGTATGTCATATGTGTTTTTTTTTCTTGTTGCAGCCTTCAACTTTGGTGGTTGATGAGTCATTTACCCTTTCAGTGTCATTTATATTGCCTAAAGCCACTTCCTTTTTCCTAGTTTCATTAGTCATCAGAGGCACGAAAGAACTTTGTTAAGGAATAGGAAGAAATTTGGGCATTTGAAGGAACCATACCAGCATTTTTCCTGGATTGATTTCAGGAAACAATGGAATATCATAATCTAGATGCCTGGGTGAGGATTTGAACCTACATTCTTCAGAACGCTAGCATTACCATTTACCACCAGTCTTGGTGTCACAGTTATGCTCAGTGCGATGCCTCTTCAGGAAAAACATGGACACTAAAGACAGATGCAGTTAAAAAGATTTATGAAGTGATCCAATGACTCATCATTATTCAGGAAATGGCTCTCTCTCTCTCTCTCTCTATATATATATATATATATTAGGTTGGCTCGATTTTTGGACTACATTGTGTTGTGGAAAAATTTATTCTGAGACTAGCAGAAGATGATGTATTAATGAAGCATGAAATAAAATGGAAAATACACAAATTCAGTCAATTGTTCAGATTCCTTTGATTAGGAAATTCTTTCACAATGAAGACAGTCACGCTACTGCTGGTGAAAGAATTACATTATTTTTCCAAGGATGTGACACTACTAGTACCACTAGAATTAGCTTGTAAAAACTTCTCATTTCCTTTAATATAATACCAGATATGATAGCAGTAACAATGTAAATGCTGTTAGACAATTTCATTATTTTCACTATATACACTAAACAACACAAAAGCATTATTCTTGTTTATGATGCTACGTGTAAGCTCATGTTGAACCTAGTCAGTAGGTTTATATTATAATGCTGAAAATAAAATAGCTGCACTCTGTATGGTATCAATTCCAGTATACCTAAATGGAATGACTATCACTTGTTAAAGTAAAAAAAAAAAACAAAAAAAAGGATATTTGTCTCACTCTACTTACTTACCCAATCACCCTTTATCTGATGGTGTGCAGCTTGTTTCTCAAGACATGTGAAGAAGTCTGGCAATGGTAGTGAAGTAGTTTTGCCATCTGGCGTTATCCCAGTGCATGCTAATAGGAATTTCCATTTCTTTTCTGAACCCCAAAAATATACGTGCCTGAAAATGAAAATTTGAAAACAGTTACTAAATATGGCTATGATTTGTTTGTATATTGATTTATATAGGGAGGTAAAGCTTGTGCCACTTCTGACTGATGAAGGAGCTGATATGATCAATGCAGTGCTCCAGCTTCCTTTTACCTCCCCAAACACTTCCTGCTTGTTATTCATTCAGCAACAGGCTGTTTAGGCAGGGGACCCACTCCACACATTAATTTATGTAGTGAGAATCTATACTTTTAATATAACAGTAACCAGGTGCTACTTGATTTTCTTTATATCATAAGCCATAATCACTTTGTCTGCAAGAAGCAACTTATGTTTCGGTCAACGTAGTACTGTCTGTCTGGATGAATGAGTTTCATGCAAAAACTATCACTTGGATTCTGATGATATTTCGAATAGTGTACAGCCCAGTGGTCATTTTGTTATGAGGTCAGAAAGCTGAAAAGTTTAAGATAAAAGTGTTCATAAATTATTATGCATTATTTTTTGAATGCAAAACATGGGCATAACCAAGATGTGGTACTTGATGGTGATGAATATTGGTGGACAGAAAAGTTAATGTGTTATTACAATAAACTTAAATATATATATTCACAGGTTAGAATCTTCATCCAGATTTCGGTATTCCACAAGTTCCCAAAATCATTCCAGGCAAATGACAAGATGGTTCCTTTGAAAAGTGCATGGTCAAATTCCTTATTGTTCTCTCATTCATTGCCTCAAGTCCTTTCCCCCCTCCAATGATGTAAACAAGGTGTAGAACCATAAGCAAAAATTCTCTATCAGATGGTAATTTTCACATACAAATCCAGCTGTTAAGTAAGCAACAGTAGTTTAGGGAACATTATATATATCAATCCCAGTTTTTGAACTACTTCCTCACACGTCTTTTGGTGTGGCTCTGTATTTTGAACTATAATACAGGTATTGTTTTGAACCAGTAATACTACGGGACATTGCCATTTACCTCGTATGCATGCAATGTAAATAGTATAATAATATTTCTAGCTATCATACAAAATTACCTACTTTTATCTTTAGTACTTCTATGTTAATATTATCACAATCTGTGACTTTGTGGTTTTTAATATCTTACCAACTCTGTCATAATAGTCTACAAATGTATTTCTGTTTTCGTATTCTTGTCATTCCTATTTATATGGATAAGTCATCGTTCTGAGATTTCTCATACGGTTTCATTTCTGCTTGAAATCTGAATCAGTTGTTTAATAATCTTTTCATTTTTATGTAATCAGTAACTTCTTCCTTATCCTCCTTATCTTCCCCCCGCCCCGCCCCCCCGGCTTCCTAAAAATGCCAAACAAAATTTCTAGCTGTATCATTCAGTTATGTATTTATTATTAGGGTTTATGAGGAAGAGAACAACATGTTTTGTCTCATTCAGCGTACACACGAAATCAAATCTCCATCATTGGGGTGATAAGAAAGAAAAAAATCAGGTTGTTGGTTGCTTACCGCAGTGGAAGAAAGACAGATGAAGATGAAGCTCTTGTGAAGAAATTAAATTTGATCTTAGAATTCAGAGGTGAGAATAGAATGTTCAATATTGGTGGGGAATTTAAACTTACCAGGTTTAAACTGGGTATGAAATAATATTAATAACACGGGGTAACAGATATTTGCAATTATCTTAATAAGGGAATGAGGATTTACAAAAGTGGTAGAGTAGAATACTAGCGGACAAAATATTTTGAATATGTTCCTAATAAAGCCTGATGATAACCTTGTGGGGTGTCAAGTAACTAAAGGAATAAGTGATCATGAAGCAGTTCTGATGGATATTAGACAATTCAATGAAGCAGTAGCCAAAACTTAAGGGAGAAATAGGTACAATTATAAAAAGACACAGATTTTGAACTTGAAGAGATGTTTCAGAGAATGTTTCAGCAAATGGAAGGAAGGTACAGTGGAGTCAAGTTGGGAAGAGTTGAAGGAGATAATAAGAAAGGGGAATGAAATATTTATTCCAAAACAAAAAACAAGGAGAAGTAGAGAACCCGTGTACTATAGAAGGGAGGTGAGGAGGTTAAAGACTTTGATAAGAAGAGAACATAACACAGTTAAGAGATAGCAGGGTATATGAGGGAAGTGAGGGCGTTGAGACACTTATAGATAAAGATGGAGAAGAAGGTAACTGAGGATTTGAAAAAGGCAGAGATTTTAAGTAACTCGTATAGTGAGGCCATTAGTGGCAATGAATCAGAAACAGGAGAGTGTAAATCGGTATTATCAAAAGAACACAATTAAAAATGACCAGACTGAAAAACTTGAAATTCATCCTGAGGATATCATGAAGGAACTAAGAAAGCTGAAAAAACAAAGGGGCAGTTGTAGATAATATTACTACAGATATCTTAAAGATAGTAGGATGTGACATTGTACCTTATCTTGAAATAATATTTAAATTGAGTCTGGATACTTGCTTCTTACCAGAGGACTGGAAAAGTGCGATAGTAGTGCCGGTACATAAAGGAGGGGTGAGAAATTCGGTCAAAAATTATGACATCAGTCATAGGTAATCTAATGGAGAGATTGATATGCAATGACATCAGAAATATATGTGAGGAGCGTAAGTGGTTTTCAAGTAAGCAACATGGCTTTAGGCAAATATATTCATGTAAAAACTGGGATGGTTGAAAGATATTTCAGATGAAATGAACAAAGGAGGCCAAATTGATAGTGTAGCTCTAAATCTTTCAAAGGATTTTGACAGAATGAGCCATAAAATGGTAATAAATAAGGTAAAAACTATTTTAATGGATGAGAAAGTGATTTGCTGAGTAGAAGAATTTTTTAGAAAACAAAGAGTTAGGGTAGGAAATGCAGTATCAAAATAAGTGGAAGTAAAAAATGGGAGTGCAGCAGTATAGCATATTGGGACCAATGCTATTCATTATTCTAATGAATAATTGTGTTGATGGTTTACTATCAGAAATTAGGTTGTTTGCCGATGATATAATGCTATACATCATCATCATCTAGGACAGCTTCCAGCCACTGGCTGGGTCTGCTGGGAACAAAAGCCTCGCCAGCACTTCCTGTCTAACCACCATCTCTCTTCTTCCACTGACACCCAATTTCCTCCTCTTTCCTCCACACATTTCTTAACACCTTTAATCCATCTGTCCCTCGGTCTTCCTCTAGGCCTCTTCCCTTTCAGCTCCATGTCCAGCATCTTCCTTGGTAGCCTCTCCTCTCCCATTCTCTTTACATGCCCATACTACTGTAGCCTAGATTTTTTCAATTCTTTGTTGTAGCGGTTCTTCCTTTATCATCTCCCTGATTCTCTCATTCCTTATTCTGTCTCTTCTTGTTACTCCCACTCTACTCCTCTGAAATTTCATTTCCACCGATTGTACCCTCCCTTTGTCTCTCTCCTTCATCACCCATGTTTCTGCTCCATATGTTAAAATTGGTACAAAATATGTTTTATATATTGCCTCTTTACTCTTTTTTGGGACATCCCTACTCCATACCAGGCTTCTAATACTTTTAAAAAATCCATCTGCACATCTTCCTCTTTCGTTTATTTCCATCCTGTTTCCTCCATTTTCTTCAATACAGCTTCCCAAATATTTAAAACATTCCACTCTATTTAGTTGCTTCCCTCTAAATGATATGCCTATGTCCGTACTGTTCTTCTTTCTTGTTGTTATCACCACTTCACTTTTTCTCGCAGAGAACTTCATACCATAGGCTGCAACTACTCTCTCCCACACATCCAGCTGATCCTGCACCTCTCTTTCATCCTCTCCCCAAACTAATATGTCGTCTGCAAATACCATTGCTTTCATTTTTCCTTCCCCAATGCTCTGCACCACCTTCTTCAATATTTCATCCATAGCTACAATAAATAAGAGGGGTGATAGGGCACTTCCTTGTTTTAGTCCATTTTTCAAATGGAACCATCCAGTCTTATCCGTTCCCACTTTGACAGCTCTTACTACCCTCATACATATCCTTCACTCTTTTCACTATCTCCATTTTTACTGACTTTTTTCTCAGTCCTTCCCACACTTTGGTTTGGCTGAGGCTGTCATATGCCTTTTCAATGTCCAGAAAGGCCAACACCAGATCTTTCCCATACTTGTAGTGCCATTCTTGTAGCTATCTTATTGCAAATATAAGATCGATAGTTGACCTTCCTGGTCTAAATCCATACTGTTCATCCCTTAGCTGCCTTCCAACCACTCTTCTTATTTGGCTTTCCAAAACTTTCTCATATATCTTGGCACAGTGGCACATCAGGGTAATACCACCACGATAGTTTTGGCAGACAGTCTTGTCCCCTTTCTTAAATGCTATACAAAAGGATGAAAACTGTAGAGGACTGTAAACAGTTGCAGGGTGATATGGACAGGATATCTAGTTGGGATGGTAAACTTGGGATGAAGATAAATGGAAAGAAGAGTCAGCTTATTAGATACACAGATAAAAAACTAAATGTTGAATATGATTATAAGGTGGGGAAAGAATTACATGTTGAAGACTTGAAATGTAAATATCTTGGCATTACATTTAATAAAAAGTTTAATGGGCAGGACACATTTAATAGGTAGTAGGAAAGGGTTTCAAAATTCCGCACTTATTAGAGATAGTGATGAGGGGATGTATGAGAGAAGTAAAGGAATTGGGTTACAAAACTTTGGTCAGACCATTACTTGAATATAGTAGTGTACTATGGGATCCAGATTTTGAGTATCAGATACAGGAGTTGGAGATGGTGCAAAAAAGGGTAGCTAGATTTGTTTCTGGAAATTACCGCAGAATGAAATCAGTAACAGATATGACAAAACAGCTGGAATGGGATTCATTGGAAGACAGGAGGATGGTAAAGAGGGTTATGGGAGTGTAATAGGCATATATTGGTGATGAGGCATGGAAAGATATTGTTGTAAGAATTAAAAGTAACACCTGGAAGGGAAAAGATGACCATGACCACAAGCTGGCACTTGATTTCAGGCTCAAGGGTGTAGGAATATTATCTTTTTTAGCTAACAGTGTCAGGGATTTGAATAAGTAACCAAGAGAAATGATGAATAATTTACCAAAAACGTTGAAAGAATTTAAAGTAGGAATTTGTAAAGGGCAAATGTATGTGAGCACGTAAGGAAATTGCCACCGAAGAGCACGTTCCATTGCAATTAAAAATTAAATTAAAATTTATTTGCAAAAAACTGTTTTGTCTTCTTATTTATCCTAGTTCCTTCATAGTTTGCACCTGATATATTTATATCCTGATCTATTATTATCATAATATCACCACTTGAAATACGATCTTTGCAGGTTTGCTGCCGGATGATGATGTGAAAATATGAGCTATCAACAGCATGCTTTGCGATCATCCTCATGTCCTGTGCATCCACTTTGTCAACCTGAACTGCAGTTTTGGTTGTCACACCTTCCGGATATGACCCGAGTATGACAGTGGGGCACACCATCAAAAGCTTGTCTTTCCACATCATCATCCAGCAGTGAACTAATGAAGATTATATTTCAGTGACATGCTAGGAAAGCCTTTGATCACACATATTCCATCCGTGAATATGTATTCAGTTTGTTTCTCATTTATTATAGCACTGTGAAATCAGTCAAGATCTTTATCATATAAATAGGGAGATTAGCAGATCAAAAAACAAAATAGGAAATGAATCAACCAGGAACATAAACCAACAGCTTTAAATGACTTTACAAATAATAAAAGTAATTTCTTTATATCCTTGGCTGTAAACACTTCAACACATATCTAATGATAATCTGTCTGACCCATTTACTGTGATTTACGTACAAACTACTGGGCATATTTTTACTGACTTTAAATCATTGTACAGTCCAGTGTGCAAGGAATAAAATGAGGGGAGTTTCATCTTGATGCAACACGAGAAATCTGAGTAATTAAGAAAAAGTCTTTTACCTGTTTCATTCACGAATCACATAAAATGTACTCAATGAAGTTTTGTGTTGTTTTGAACACTGTGCATCACATAATTCTAGAGATGATACAGGGTATGTTTTATTTTGGTAATGATATCATGAAAATGATAAATAAATTTAAAAAATTGCTCAAATATTTAATTTTTCCATTGTGTTAATGTTATATTGTTTGTTCTCTGGAGTTCAACTTGTGAGATCCTCATACAACAAAAACTGCAGAAACATACGTAACTACAGGAAATGAAATCGTAGCTTGCTTATTATCCTGAATGTCAGAGGCTGACTTCTCTCTCAAGCAAAAATAAACCGGTAAATGGTGTTTGTAATTTTTACTGATTAGTATTGAACTCGCTGCTCTTTTCCACATAATTATGTGATTTGGCCAAAGTTTGAAGTTCTAATCCAAATCATTTATTTCAAAGGGATGTCTGTGAACAAAACTGGACAGCAGCTAGTTAGCACCTAACTTGTAAATGACCTGGTATGTGTATGATCTATTTTCAATAACTTCTTGTTGACAGCCGATGGAGAATTAAAATGGTTGTATACAAGTATTATTGATCAGATCCCTTAAAAAATATTAAGATCATTGTTGTCAAAAGTAGATAGTATATCATCATTATCAAAAATTTCAAGCTCCTCGCCAGTGTGCTTTACACACAGGTCTTTGCATTTTCCACTGTCTTCCCTCCACTTCTTTCCCACCAACTGGTCCAGTCCTCTACCCTTTTCATTACACACATTTCTCAATCATCTGTCCCAAGCAGATGCGGATCCAGTGGGGGGGGGGGGGGCTAGGGGCTCAAGCCCCCTCCCAAAAGTATCTAGGTCCATCTCTGACATTGTAATTTTGGGTAATTTTGGAGACCTTTTTTTTTAGCTCTACGGATTTGAGGCCCGAGGAGACTATAAATACTACCTTTTGCCCGACTCAAGCCCCTCTCAAAGCCAAAATCCACTAGAGGCAAGCCCCCTCCCCCAATCAAAATCAACTCTAGCTAAGACCCCCCCCCCCAAACCAAAGTCCGCTCAAGCACCTCCCAAACCAAAATCCTGGATCCGCCCCTGGTCCCAAGGTCATTCTTTAGACTGATTATCTTGTATATTCATTTTATATGTTTCCTGTGTCTCTGCTGTACCATTCTCTTATCATGTCCATACCATTTGAGCCTTGCATTCTCCATCCTTTCATTCAATGATTCCTCTTTCATTGTGACCCTACGCTTGTCATTTCTAATTGTTTTTGTCTAACTATCTGGGAGTGGGTAGACTGCTGTACCGTCGCTCAACGCCGTGCGACGGCACGGCAATGCGGGAAATTTTCCCGACTTGCCCGCATAGTTAATGCCTCTTCTGCACCTGATAGAAGGACAGTAATTAATCTGAGTGGTGGTGATTTAGACGCTGCCACCTTTTCAGTTCTATCTAAAGGGCTAAATTTTGCGCCAGTACCCAAGACCATTCCATACAGGGAAATTCTCACTGGTGTCGAGCTAGCCATTCGTGGTTTGCCTGTGAGCGCTGCTGAAGAGATAAGACGAGAAACCAGCCGAATATTAAGCAAGGCCAAACCGCCTCAGTCCAACATCACAGCTGCTGAGCGTAAAGCACTTTGGTCATTGCGTCACAACCAAGATATTATCGTCCTACCAGCAGACAAGGGGAACGCTTCAGTGGTTCTTATGATGACAGATTATCAACGAAAAGTAGAAGAACTTTTGGTAGACGTGTCTTACCGAAAAGTGTCGAAAGATCCGACCAATGCGGTGGCGAAGAAAACAACAGCTCTGCTGAAATGTTCTGGGCTACCAGAAGACACTATTAAACAGTTACAACCCTGCGCAGCTGTTCCACCCAGACTTTATGGATTACCAAAAATCCATAAACAAGGAACACCATTACGGCCAATAGTGTGTACTATTGGATCAGCCACTTATAATCTGGCTCGATACTTGACCGGGCTGTTATCGCCAATTGTGGGAAAATGTGTTCACCATGTAAAAAACTCGGTGGAATTTATTAATACTGTTAAAGAACTTCACCTACGTCAACAGGATTTGATGGTGAGCTTCGATGTGGTTTCCCTCTTCACCAGGGTTCCTCTGGCTGATACGATGGCTCTACTACAACAGCACTTCGAGCCCAGGTTAGTTGAGCTGTTCCGCCACACATTACAATCATCGTACTTCTTGTATGATGGGCACTACTATCAACAGGTCGAGGGAGTTGCAATGGGCAGTCCCCTGTCACCTGTTATAGCTGATTTCTATATGGAACATTTTGAGGAGAAAGCGTTGGAAAGTGCCCCCATGAAGCCCAGTGCCTTCTTTCGGTATGTGGATGACACATTTGTTGTTTGGCCTAATGGCAGAGACAATCTAGATAAGTTTCTCCTTCACTTGAACAGTGTCAACAAAAACATCCAATTCACGATGGAGGTTGAAAAGGAAGGCCACTTGCCCTTTTTGGACATTCTGATTATAAAGAAATCTGATGGAACTTTGGGACACACGGTGTATATGAAGCCAACGCATACAGACCTTTACCTAAACGCGCACAGTCACCATCACCCTGCACAGCGCAATACAGTACTAACTACTCTTGTCCACAGAGCGCGGGCAATATGTGATAAAGACAGCCTTCCTAGTGAGTTAAAACATCTCCGTGATACCTTCAGAAAGAATGGATACAATGAACATCAGATACAGTTGGCATTCCGGGAAATGAAACGTATGCCTAATAAACACGATAATGGTCCACACGATAAATTAGCCTTCTTGTCATACTCTGGCGCCACAACATCTAGGGTCGGAAGAGTCCTGGCAAGAAATGGTATTAAGACCATTTTTCTACCACCACCAAAATTGAGAAACATTTTGCGCTCTCCAAAAGATGACCTTGCCCTGCGTACACCCGGAGTTTACTGCATCCCGTGTGAATGTGGAAAGAAATACATCGGTGCGTACAACAACATTGTTTGGAACACGCCCGACATGTTCGCCTGGGGCAAAAAGACAAATCAGCAGTGGCAGAACATAGTTTGACAGAAGGACATGGTTTCGATTTCGAAGCGACTAATGTGTTGACACATGCGAGAGGCTTCTGGGACAGTGTCATTAAAGAAGCATTTGAAATTCGCCTCGCGTCTGATTTGGTAAACAGGGATTGTGGATTCCAGATAAGTGATGCATGGATTCCTGTAATTGAGGCTGCGCATCACCAACGCTCTGCTTTTTGTGTTCCGTGGGTGTCTAATGACATCTGAGATGCTGCTAGGCAACATAACAACATCTGTTGTTGCCATGCCAGTTTACAAACAACACGCTCAAGGCTGACTTCAAGGCAGACTTCAAGACTTGCAACTGCACCTGAAGATGGCGATGGAGAATAAAGTCGCCGAAATATTGTGCATTAATAACAATATTACTCGGTTTGTTTCCCGAGAAACGTTTATAAATAAACAACGCCGAGCAAAATTACATTCATTTATAATCTATTCTGTTATTGAGAATTTTCACTCGCCTGTATATTACTGGTATCCTGCTTCTACATTCCAGGTTTCAGCAGCATACACAGGAATAGGAGCGGACTTCATTCTACAACTTATTTTCTTACTTTTCTGTGGCACATCCTTGTTACATATTGTTTTTCTGATAATTCTTAGCAAGAGCAGTGTATGAGCCTGGCATTCTGGAGCATCATGGTTCAAGTCCCACCTTGCCATTCAGATATTGTATTTACATGGTTTCCTGAAATCACTACAGGCTATGATAGGATGATTCGTTCAGAGGGCATGGCTGAATTCATTTCTGATCCGCTAATGACCTAGTAATTGCAAGGCACAAAGTAATTAGAAAAAATGAAACTTCTATAAAATGTTTCTGCCTGACTCCCTCTTTCACTTATCACATTTTCACTTTCCTCCACAACACTTGTCGGGTATTTAATACTATTCGTCTTCTTTAGCTGTTCTGCTGCCATTGTAATTATTTGCATTAGCCTCTCTTTCTTTATGGTTGTGATCATATAATAACTTTACTTTGTATTAAATTTTATACCATGTTGACCCACAGTGTCTGCCTATATCTGTGACTGCCATTGTACTACCTCTTCCATGCACACAAGATTGAATTTAGTTGTGATGGAGTGCATGCTCCAATGGCAATTTCCGTATACATACACTCTTCTCTTTTCCTGTAGTCACTTACTTTTGCCCTCTACAAATTTCAGCTTTAAATTATTTTAGCGTTTTGGTATTTTATTCATCATTTCTCTTGGTAGCTTATTCCAATCCCTGACATCATTACCTATGAAACCTGCCTGATATTGAGTGCCAACCTGTGGCCATGGTCATCTTTTCTCTTCCAAGCACTACACCTAATTCTTACATCAATATCTTTCCATGCCTCATCACCAATATAAGCCAGTACCGGATTAACCACGTAGCAGGAGTTATCAAATGCTTTGGGCCTTGCACCTTCTGGGAGCCCTCGTTCCTTCTGGGGGGCACCTCACGCCTTCTGGGAGGGGTCTCACGCCTCCTAGGGCAGCCCGTACCTAGGAGTCTCTGTTGCCTCCCCGTCAGGCTAGATGGACAAACCAAGGGCCTCTTCTTCGCATTTGCTACAGGCCCCGTGCTGCCTTAATCTGGCCCTGATATAAGCCTTGTACACTGCCATGACTTTCTTCACCATCCTCCTGTCTTTCAATGAATCTCATTTCAGCTTATTTATCATATCAGTTACTGTTTGTGATCTGCAGTAATTTCCAGAGAGAAATATAGTTGTCCTTCTTTGGAACACCACATATAGCTGCATTTGATACCCAAAATGTGGGTCCAAAACTGCACCACTATATATTCAATCAATGGTCTGACCAAAGTTCCGTAACCCAATTCCCTTATTTCCCTGGTACATCCTCTCATCACTGTTTCCAGTGTATCCTGCCCAATTGAGTTTGCTATCAAATTTTATTCCAAGGTACATTTCAAGTCTTCAACAATTTATTTATTTCCCATCTTATAATCATAATCAGTTTTGATTGTTTTTTAAATCCATGTACCTAATAAGTTGACCCAGCTAGGTATTCTGTCTAGATCACCCTGCAGCTGCTCTCAGTCTTTTCCCATTTTGATTATATTATACAGCATTATGTCATCTGCAAACAACCTAGCTTTGACAGTAAACCATCAACACAAACTATTCATTAGAATAACGAATAGCAGTGGTTCCAATACACTACCCTGTGGCACTCCCTTTTTCACTTCCCCTTCTTTCGATACTGCATTTCCTACCTTGTATTTTAGCTTTATAAATTTTAAGAATTCTTCTACCCATGATATCACCTTTTCACCCATTCCACTGCTTCTTGTTCTTATTCAGTGTTAGGCCTGGTGGCCTGTTATGGTGTCAATCCATCTTCTTGGTGGTCTTCCTACATCTCTCCTGCCTCTGGGATGTTATTTGAGTATTTTTCATGGGATCTGTTCTGTCTTCGTCCTTAGTACGTGGTCTGTCCCAGAGGTTCTGTATGTTTGCACAGTTTGAGAATTGGTTTGACTTTGAGTTCTTTATGGATTTCATCAGATCTCTTTCTGTCTCATAATGTGTAGCCGGCTGTTCTGCTCATGAATAGAATCTCAGCCGCCATTAGTCTCCGCTCATCACCTTTGCATAGTGTCCAGGCCTCGCTGCCATACAATAGTGTAGTTTAGCCAGGATGTAATATAGCCTGATTCTTGTGTGCTGTTGAACAAGAGATGGTCTGAAGGTGTTATTTATTATTCCTGTGATTTTTGTGTAGCTGGGGTTGTAACCTAGGTATTTAAATTCTGCTACTTGTTCTGTGGATGTGTTTATTGAGATTTTGGTTCTTTTGTGTGTGTGTTTTTTTTTTTTTTTTTTTTTTTTTTTTTTTTTTTTTTTTTTCCCAACAAAGGCCATAACCTTGGTTTTGTTGAGGGAAATCTCCATGCTGTATTCTTTTGCTGTCATATGGAGGTTTATATACCAATCTCTGCAGGTCATCTTCTGATTCAGCAAAAAGCACTTGGTCATCTACAAACAGTAATGTATCCAGGTTGGTCTGTCTATTTTGATTCTGCCATGAGGTTTTTGTCGCCAGTCACTAATGATTTTGTTTATATATTGGCGAAATAAAAGTGGCAATAGGCAACACCCTTGTCTCACTCCTCGATTAATGGGTTTCCATTCTGACAGCTGTTGTCCGGTTCTGACTGTGATTACATTGTAGCTGAAGATGTTTTGAATTGCTTTTATGATCTGGGGTTACATTCTGCCAGAATTTCTGTCGATTGTATCGAAAGCTTTTTTGAAATCAATAAATGCCAGGTGTGTTTCCAGATTAAACTCTTTCCTTTTTTCAGTTAGCATCTTGAGTGTGAAATAACCATCTCCACACAGTGGCGTAGCTAGGTCAACAAGGGCCCCGGTGCAAAAAAATTATTTTGGGCCCTCAGGCCAGACGGGCGATCTTTTTTTTTTGTTTGTTTGCTGGTAGGGGCCCCCTGAACTGAGGACGGGGGCCCTTGAATTGTTCTTTAGGGGCCCCTGAGCAATGGTTGGGGCCCCCCTGAGCAGCGAGGGCCCTTAGTGAGGGGCTCCTATGTTCTTAGGGGCCCCTTAGATGACGGTAGAGCTAAAAAAAAAAAAAAAAAGTCGCCAGTTTGCCGTGAAGGCTCTCATGGGCCCTCTAAACTGCGCTTGAGGACCCCTAGAGGTGCGCTTAGGGGCCCCTTGAGGTATGCTTGGGGGCCCCCTGAGCCTGAGGGCCCCGATGCACTGCACCGCATAGCCCCATAGTAGCTACGCCCCTGTCTCCACATGATCTACCATTCCGAAACCCATCTTGTTCTTCTCATAGAAGTGGTTCATAAAATTTTTGCAATTTTGATTTGATAATGCTGGAGAAAATTTTATAACCAGCAGTGAGCGAGCTTATTCCTGTATAGTTATTGCAATCCTTGACGTCACTTTTTTTGTGAATTGGGATGACAATTGCCCTATGCCAGCTTTGAGGTGGGTTTCCTCCTCTTTAAAGCCTGTTGATAAGTTCAACAGCCGTTCTATGAATGTCATGTCACTGAATTTAAAAAGTTTCATATGAATGCCATCTTCTCCTGGAACTCTGTTACTTTTACAGGCTTTCAGCAATGATTCTAACTCTTTGTAGTGAATCTCATCAGGGCTGTTAGTCTCTGGTAGTGACATTAGCCATGTCTCTTTGTTTATTATTTGAATGTCTGAGTCATTTTACTTCTCTGTTAAACTTTTTAATAATTTTGAATGTTGTGGGTGATGGTCTTGTTACATCGCTTTCCAGATTGTTGATGAAGTGGTCTCAATGTTCTCTGTGCCTTTTCCGAGTTTCTCTTTTAGCAATCGCTCTTTTCCTCTTATATTCAGTAAGATCCTCTACTTTCCATATTGCTAAATATCTGTTATAAGCATTTCTCTTATCATCAATAACACTCTTGATTTCTTCATCCCAGGCTCTTAATCCTTGTTTTTTACTCCAGCTTTTCTTCATTCCTATAATCCCGTTTGTCGCTTCTTTCAGTATTTTGGTTAGGTTTTCCCATTCTAATTCAATATTTTCCTCTTCTTTATATTTCTTTTCGATTTCACTTAATCTTCTCTGATACAGCCATTTGATACTTTGATCTTGTAAGAGTTCAACTCTGTAGGACATTGGGTTTGACTTATGTATTTCTTGTTTCTTAACGTTGCTGTTAAGCCAGCGGAGTGGAAATCTTGCTGTACCTACCAAGAGGTGGTGGTCTAATTCAATCTCATAGGCTCTACAAGTAAACACTCTTGGGTCAAGTATCAGTTTTCTCAGTTTTTTTCATTGGTTATCATGTACTCTTTGATTTATGTTTGGCCTCTTGCGGACCAAATGTATTTGTGCAAGTCTTTGTCTTTGTGTGTTGAATGAGTAAAGTTTATTGTAGATTACTGCGTTGATCAGTTTTTGACCATTGTTAATTTTTGCTGGTTCTCCTTGTGGTCCTATTTTATTCTCTCTCCTTGTGTTTCCAACCCTTGCATTGAAATCGCCCATTAAAAGAAGGTAGTCATATCTATTGATTTTACCTAGGATTTCTTGAAGTTTTATGTATAGCTTATTAGTTTCTTCCATTCTACCCTGTTCTGGAGTGTACACATCACTCAAATGATTTTTACCTTATTTACCACCATTCTATGATATCGCCTCTCCTGTCGATTTCAGTCCAAATATCTTGCATATATCCTACTACCTGAGATTCACATGAGTATCCTTGTCTAAAGACATGTCATTTAGAAAACCAAGCATGTTCCTCACTTACATTTCTGATATGGTTGCATATCAATCTTTCCATTAATTTTCCGCCCTATTTGTCACCCCCCCCCCCTTTTATGTATCAATACTGCTATCACACTTTTCTGGTCCTCTGGTAAGAGATATCCAGATTCAATTTAAATAACATCACATCCTGTTAACTTAAAGAAATCTGTAGTAATATTATCTACACCAGACAATTTATGCTATTTCAACTTTGATAGTTTCTTCATGATATGGGAATGTCCATAAACTACGTGGCTCAGTTTAGGAGGGCGGGGTTGGCTGGAATGCTACGCTGTGCTACGTGGGGAGGGGGAGAGGGGGTTCTGGGCCAGGCCACGTAGCTTTACATTCATATGATTTTTCACAATTAAAACTGAACACACAACAGCATGTGAATATTTATTTCCTTCATTTAATTATCTCAGTATGTAATTTACAAGAGAAAACAGTACAAATTGTCTTCTGGAATCAAAAGGGAAAGAAGTTAGGTGCTACGTGGGGGGAGGGGGGGGCAGAGGAGGCCTTAAGTGGTGGCGAACAGGACAATCACTTTTGGAGAGGCCTCGCGCAACAATCCGTGTTGAAAAAAAATTTATATTTAAAAAAATATTATATCTTTAGCTATTAGCGATAACAATAAAATAAAGTGGATTAATTGATAGTAAAGTATATATTAATTCATTTAGATTTATTCCTTGTCATTTTCGTATAAAAAGTGAGATTAACGGTATCAAAATTAAATAATTTATCAGTAAATAATAATATTTGTTGTAATTTAACTGTAAACCATATTCGAAAGATTCATTACTATTTATATCTCGCGCCTCGCATATTAGAAAACCCACTTGATCGCTCAGTTTTATTACTTTCATAGTGTTTACGATTTATGTTTGGGCAATCCCCGTGTGTCATTTTGTTCAACTTTTGTCACATTACGCTGTTAAGACCGAGTCACACTAGACTGGTACTCTGTGCCGTCACCGCACCGACAGTCGGCCGAGTGAAGGCTCGCCCTTCCTGTGTTCACAGCTCGGCTGTGTGACGGACTTGTTCCTGCTGTCTTGTCTCCTTTAACGTTTTCTTTTGGTTGTTTTCCAAAAAGTGAGTTGGGAGTCACATCCAGTGTTGCCGATCATACTCTGTTATAGAGTTTTGCTCTTTGTTTTGCGTAGGTATACTTTATAATATTTTTTTCTTTTGCTGTCATCAGTCTTTCGACTGGTTTGATGCAATCCTCCATCCCATCCTATCTTGTGCTAACCTCTTCATCTCCCTACAACCCACGGCCTCAATTATCTGCTTCATATATTCTAATCTCTGTCTTCCTCTAAGTTCTTACCTTCGACTGTTCCCTCCACCAACAAATTAACTAATCCAGCATGTCTCAAAATATGACCTACCAGCCTGTCTCTTCTTTCTGTAAGCATCTTCCACAAACTTCTTTCCTCACCCATAATTTCCAAAACTCGTTCATTTCTTACTTTGTCTCTCCACTTAATTTTCAGTATTCTTCTGTAGCACCACATTTCAAATCCTTCAATTTTCCTTCTTCCCAGTATTCCTAAAGTCCATGTTTCGCTACCGTAAAGTGCCGTGCTCCACACACAGAGATTTAAAAAGTTTTTTCTAATTCCTAGATCAATATTGTAAACTAAGAGATTTCTCTTTTTCATGAAGGCTCTTTTTGCTAGTGCTATTCTGCTTTTAACATCATTCCTGCTTCGGCCATCAGTTGTAATTTTGTTTCCCAAATAAAAGAATTCATTTACTTCTCCAATTGCATCCGATCCTATTTTTATACTTAATCTACTAGTATTGGTATCATTTCTGCCACATTTCATCACTTTAGTCTTGCTTTGATTTATATTCAATCCAAAATCTTCCTTAAATATTTTGTTGATGCCATTCAGTAATTTTTCAATGTCCTCAGCTCTTTCTGCTAACAAGACAATGTCATCAGCAGATCGTAGCATACTAATTTTTTCTCCCTGAACACTTATGCCACATGGGAATTTTTCGTTTACTTTCTTTATTGCTTCCTCTACATACAAGTTGAATATTAACGGGGATAGACAACAACCTTGTCTCACGCCCTTTTTAACTCATGCTTGTCTCTCAGGATTCTCTACTTTTATTACAGCCACTTGATTCTTATATAGTTTATAAAGTATTCTTCTATCTCTGTACTTTAGACGTGACTTCTTTAAAATTTTGAACATCTTCAACATTTTCAAAAGCTTTTTCTAAATCAAAAAATGCCATAAAAGTATCTTTGTTTTTCTTGATCCACCCTTCAAGTATTAATCTTAAAGCCAGAATTGCTTCCCTTGTACCGTGATTTTTCCTAAACCCAAACTGATCTTCAGCTACTTTCTCTTCTACTACCCTTTCCATCCTTCTGTATATCATTCTGGTCAGTAATTTCTGAAGCATGTGATGATAGACTAATGGTGCGATTATTCTCACATTTGTCGGCTTGTGCTTTCTTGGGAAGTGTGAAGACGATATTTTTATTAAAATCAGTTGAAATTTCTCCTGTTTCATAATTTTTTGATATCAGCTTGAATAATTTTTCGATTCCTTCTTCTCTTAGGGATTTAAGAAGTTCTGCAGGGATCTCATCAGTTCCAACTGCCTTATTTGCTTTCAAGTTATTCAGAGCTCTATTAAATTCTGTCCTCAAAACAGGATCTCCTAAATCATCAATGTCGACATCACCTTCCTTTTCCATTACGCTATTGTTCAAGTCGTCCCCAACATACAGTTTCTCAATGTATTCCTTCCATCGGTTAGCTCTATCGTCTGAGCTTAAAAGAGGTTTCCCATCGGCAGCTTTAATGTTCACACCTCTTTTCTTCATTTCTCCAAAATTCTATTTGATCTTCCTATATGTAACATCTACATTACCTACGACCATTTCCTTTTCTACTTCTTCGCAATTTTCTTCTAGCCATATTTTTCTTTCTTTTTTTTTACATTTACTGTTTATTTGATTTCTACACTGCCGGTATTGCCCTTTTCCTGCTTCATCATGAGCATTTTTGTACCTTCTCCTCTGATCCATCAGTTCCAAAATTTCTTCAGTGATCCAAGGTTTTCGGCAGCTTGTTCCCTAAAGCCTAATGTTTCTTTATCAGATTTCATTATTTCGGTCGTTAATGCATTCCATTCATCCTCGGTTGAGCTCCTTTCAGAATTATTTCTTAGACCTAATCTACCATTTCTGCAAATTTTCCTCTCGTACTAGATTGTTTCAGTTTATTCACTTCCAGTCTGTTCTGCTTATGCTACTTCCTTATTCGCTTGAATTTCAGCCTGCACTTCATCACTATCAAATTATGGTTAGAGTCTATGTCTGCTCCTGGGTACGCCTTACAGTCTAGAACTTGATTCCTGAATCTCTGTTTGACCATGATATAATCTAGCTGATATCTACCTGTATCCCCAGGACATTTCCAGGTGTATATCCGTCTTGCATGGTTCTTAAACAATGTGTTCGGCACTACTAGCTTATATCTTTCACAAAATTCTAACAACCTGCTTCCTCGCTCATTTCTTTCTCCTAGACCAAAACTTCCTACAGTATTCCCCTCTTTTCCTTCTCCCACTATCGCATTCCAATCACCAATGATTATTAGATTTTCCTCCCCCTTCACATATTGGATTAATTCTTCAATTTCAGCGTATATTTTCTCTTTTTCTTCGTCATCTTCCTGTGACGTTGGCATGTACACTTGTACTAACGTGGTTGGGGCAGGCTTAGTTTCTAACCTCATCAAAATAATCCTGTCACTAAACTGTTCATTATAACTCACCCAAGTTGTTCCATCTCCCTTTTTAAGTTTTCTAACCTATCTGCCCTATTCAAACTTCTAACATTCCACGCTCCGACTCGTAGAATGTTTCTATCCATTCTGATGACTCCTTCCTGAGCAGTCCCCGCCCGGAGATCCGATTGGGGGACTATTTTACCTCCGGAATATTTTACCCAGGAAGAAGTCATCATGATATATGTAATTTGAGAGGATTACATGTCCTCGGGATACCCTTTGGGTCTTTAATGCAGTGGTTTCCCGTTGCCTTCTGCATCCCCATGCCGTTGATCATTTCTGATTCATAAGCCTTTAGGGGCCGTTTCCAACCCCAAGGTTAAGAGGGTGCCCTGAACCGCTCCCCACTCTTCTGCCCTCCTTTCGGAGGCTGTTGGCAATCAGTGGGTGACTCCTTATACCGGGAATCTTTCAGTCGCCAGAGCCTCGTCCATGCAAACAGGGTGCACCACGTGAAGGAGAGGTTGACATTTGGTTGGAAAAGGCTAGTATAGCATCTTCTAAATTCTTATTAAAGTCTAATAATTAAACACATTACTTTGGTAAATATTGAAATACACTACCATTAATTGATTTATTTATTTTAAGTGCATAGGATATTAAATTAACAGCTTTAAAATAAAAAATTAATTTAAAATTTAAAAATATTACTCATAAATGCTAAAAGAGCTATTAATTATTAGACAAACGATCAAACAAAAGTATATAGAATGGAATGTGAGACACAGAATTTGCAGCGGGGATGGACCGGTCATTTGTAGAAAACTAATCACCTGATCTTATACATAGCATATTTCTTTTTCTATTTATGGGCTTTTGGCTTAAAACTGATGCATACCTTCCTCTATTACATACATGTCCGCAACCATTATTCTTTGTACCACTTAATACGAACGTACATCCATGACATAGATATATAAAATATTGAAGATACAAAGCCAGAAAAATGAGGTCTAAAGGGTTTAAATGTTTGTTGTCAATTTTCCATTCTTCTGGAAAACAAACAGATTCGTTACCAGTCGATATGACAGACAAATTGCTAGGATAAAGTTCAACACCAAATGTAGCACCCCATATCCAGATTCACTTTGAAATACTGAGTCTACATAACGCTTTTAATGCAGAATATAATCAGTAGCAGGCTCAAAGTCTGCCATAGTTGAATTCACCGAGTTCCATGTGATCGTTATATTTTGCCAGTTGTCCGTCAGGAATTCTTTCTCAATCTGAACCTCCAAATTGTGCAATAACTCTATTCGAAGATTTTCAGGTGACGTTATTAGACAAATTATTCGCAAGAACGTCTTTCTTGATATGTCATAAATATTGAGTTTCAAAACTGACGTTGGTTGCCTAGGATGATTTTTTTTAATTTACTCTCACAAGGAGACCTTTCGGTTTCGGAAATTCAGTTCGGGATGAGACCTCGCAGGTTAGTAGTATACCTTAAGGGTGTCCATCCAGTAAAGTAGTAAAGCCCACTAGCCAGCAGATTTCGAGAAATAGGGCTCTAAAGTTTTACGCGCGGCTCATATACTGGATTTTACGCCATGCTAACACAGCCAGGTGACTGTGAACTCGCTTGCCACGCGGGCGAACCAAGTTTGATGCTACACCGGGTAACTTGTTTTAAAAATTACAACAACTTTTAAATAAAGATAATGACCTAAAATATTATCAAATAAATCATAAATATTTTTTATTTATGAAATGACTGTAACAGCTAGTTTATATGTCAATTAAAGATAATATTTTACTTTTAGGAAGTTAAATAATTTCAAATGCATTTTTAATAAATAAAATTGACAAATAAAGACGATATTGTATAAATATATATATATACCCGAAATTTTATAGTAGTCGTAATTAAAGTTTTAATTTACCTCCATTAAAATGCATTTGAAATTATCACCCGAAAGGTCCCCTTGTCAGTTTCGGATTTGGTATCCAGGTGATAAGTCCTTGAAGTGATACTTATCCGACGAAGCCTGGTCATAGACAACCTGTTACGAAGTTCCCAACCTCATTTAAAGCAATATCAGCAAGTTCAAGAAGAGTGACTGAATATTCTGATGCAGAATAAAGAGAGAGTCCAGATGTCATACGCACACTAGGATGTCCAACTGGTGCTATTAAACTGTGAAATTTATTATTCCCAGCGCACACATTGAAGGTAAATAACTATTCCTAGATGAGACAGTCGTTGGTTCTCCTTGGTTACGTTCACTCTTCTCTTTGCTCATTGTTCGTTAAATGGGATGCGCAGGACTTCGTTTCATCAGTGTCAGTATTCAATTGGTTTCTATGGTAATTATTGGGTAGGTTTTCAACAAAAGGCCCCAACCAAATTTTGTTTTTGAGCGTTCACCACATATCTACATAAAAAAAATCATCTTTGAACAAATGTCGGTGTAACAGAACAATTCTCCGTCCGATGATTATTAATTAAGTTATGTTGTTTAAAGTAGTATACAGAAAGTTTCTTTCTGATTTTTTTTGCTATCGTATATCAAAAAAAAAAAATATATATATATTAATTTTTGTCAGATTTGGTTAAGAATTTATCAGAAAAAAAGCCCTAGAAACCAATGGGATATGTGAACTACTGCATTAGATAACACATACTGGCTTGAGTGATAGTTGTCATAGCGTGTATTTTTCGGGCTTGCCTTTAATTGTTATGTGAAGTAAGTTCCTAGCATAGTGTTCACATGAACGATAAAGGGAATAAATAGGTCTCTGAATGCCACTCACCTAAATCCAAGGGACATAGGTACAAGCAGAAATTCATGCAGCTTCATATCGATAATTTAGGTCTGTTATTTTTAGTTCCTCCAGAGACAACAGTAATCTTCTGAAAATCAATTTTGAGATAGCAACGACTTGTGCCGTCCTTTAGATCCATGTCTCTTATTAATAAATATCCGTCAAAGATTCAGGTTAACCAGCGAGGAACTTTAGAACAACATATGGCCAACATCCTGCGACAAAAGCAGTTGTTTTGAAAACTTCTGTTTATCGGCTAAACCGATAATTAAGCTCCAGATTATCATAAAATTTTGTGTTTAGTAATACTAGTTCAGTATATACCCATTTCAGGAACATTTGGGTTTTGACTTAATTTGTCTTTTGTAACGTTGTTCTTAAAATATCAGTAATGGACTACTGATCAACAACGACTCCTACCACGATCAAACAACAACAACATGCAGTGGCGTACCTAGGGTGGGGCAGGTAGGGCACGTGCCCTGGGCGCCATTAAATGGGGGCGCAAAATTGGCACATTATTAAACTTAAATATCAAAAGAAACCAACAATACAATTCATATGCAAATAATCCCGCAATACCAGCGCGCGTCTGGTGAGCTTTCGCGAACGAGCGAGAAGGAATGTGTAAATAGCTAATTAAAACACGATCGGAAGGTATATTGTGTGTTCTGTAGAGATTTTTTTGAATGGGCCAACAGTAGCGGCTCCTGCCCCGCTCCCGCACTGGCAAATTTTGTTCTAAGGATATAAGACAAGCGATACTTTCTCGATTGCTTAGTTGCTGATGAGATGATTGGGTGGCGCAGTTGTCTATTTGATTTGCATTGCATGCGTTGCTAACGAGGGTGAAGCAACTTTATTTCGAAATAATACAAACACAATATGAATGGATTGTTTCAAATAAAAAAGAGAGATGGACTGAGGGACTGAAAAAACGAAAATTGCTGGAGGAAATAGCACAAAACTCCAGCAAGTACTTCAAGAAGTATAGATACGTTTTCTTGAAAAGTCCGCTACTTGAAGTTTGACATGTACAAAGTATCCAACACGAGACGAGAAGGATTTAACTTCGGATAATTTTGAGTATTACGAGATTGAGAGCGTTGAAGCTACGAGTGCTAAGGCTCCTGAAGAATTTGTTGAAAACATTTTAGTAGGAGAAAAAGTTGGTAGAGGTGGATGATGTAGAAAACCCAATCACTGCCATACCAGAAGTAATTAAGCAGCATGACATTGGAATTCTACATTTTGATACGATAAATGGGAAATAAATTCTGTCACATCGTTTCAAAATGAAATATTTAAAATTTGTTCAAAATATTTTCAAAATACTGATGGTCCTATACTACCTACATATAATTGTTGTATAACAAGAGAGTTTAAGAAGAAACAAGGAAATCGTGTTGGCGACGTGAATTGCTCATGGCTAGTCTACTCCCCGTCTATAAAAATTTTTTTTTTTTTTTTTTTTTGCATCTGTCATCTTATCTTTTCACAATTAGATAATATATCTTCATTAGGGACAAAGATGGATTTACCTTCTGGAAAGTACCTGAAAGACTCACTGCCCATGAAAATGCGAAGAATCATCATTAGTGCTTCACCCAATGGAAAGAAATTTTGCTGCAGCTAAAGGTATTATTGACGCTGAACTTCAAACCCAGATCGAGACAGAAAAACAAAAGTGGCGTAATGTATTAAAGAAAATCCTTCACTGCATCAAATTTCTTGCCACTCAAAATCTTGCATTACGAGGTCATCTAGTAGCCTAAAAGCGATGGAGCCGAATCCGATAATGATGGTAATTTCCTAGGATTACTAAAACTCCTGGACAGGGGCGGAATCAGGGGGGGGGACTAAGGATCTCAAGTCCCTCCTTCCCCAAAACATCTAGGACACCCCCGACGACATCGTAATTTTGGGGACCTTTTTTTCTATACTGTTTTTGTAAGGGCGGCAATGTTTTTCGTCGATCCTTCCCCTCTCCCCCCATCCCCACCCCAAACCAAAATCCTAGCACCCCCAAACTAAAATCATGGATCTGTCACTGCACCTAGTCATATTCGACTTCCATCATGAGTAACCATCTTGCTCAGGTTAAAAATCCTTATGGCACCACATTACTTTTCACCTCGTGTTAAAAATTAGTTCATTCATCTAATGGCGAGCACTTTACGGCAATGTTTATTGTGAAACATTCGCAAATCAAAATACTATGGTGTCATGTTTGACTACTCCTGACCATGCACATCGTGAGCAGATGTCAGAAATAGTGACATACATAGAAGTTGATTTTGAAAGGAAATCAGTTCGCATTATGCAGTCCTTTCTCGGTTTGATTCAGATGAGCCAAATGGACGCTGAAAGCTTAGATGATGAAATCCTTAAACAGCTAGAGAAAAGCGGTATGGATGTGCAGGATTGTCGTTCACAACTTTATTACAACTCTGCTGTGATGGCTGGGCACCGAACGGGTGTTCGAGAAAGAATAAGCGAAAATAATAATCTGCCGACATTTGTGAATTGCGATGATCATCTACTCAATTTGGTTGGAGTACATGGACCCAAGTGTAATACTTTCCTCGTTCCACTCTGCACTTGGAAAAACTCAAGAACTCCGTGCCTGTGGTTGTAAAATCAGAGTCTGAAACAAGATACAGTGCAAGGATTGAAGCAGTTAAGCCAGTGAACAAATATCTTGAAAGTTCTCCAATACATGAGAGACGATGGCAATCAAACTAGTGAAACAAGAAGTCAGGCAAGGCTTCTATATGCTTCATATAATCGCGTGTTGTCCCACGATTATCTGACTTTGTTCTATCGACCGTGTTCAAAAGCGGCTCCAGGATCCTAGCATGAATTTTCAAGATGCTGCCATTAATATAAAAGCCCTCCAAGACCATTTTACTAGTGAAAGAGAGATTGTTAGTGATGCACTCGAGAAAGGTTTGAATCTTTGCCAGGAATGGGATCTGATTGAAAGATGCCAAAGGCGAAAAAAACGTATGGGTAGAGAAAATGTGCTGCTTTGGGTGCTAAGTAAGAAATATAAAGATTTATGAAGGAATCGCTGGATCGTGTTGTGTGTGAAATGCGCGAAAGGTCCAGGAACTAATACCAGATTTGGATTTCTCCTAGATATTAAAAAATTGCGTTACGGTACTGGCGACTGCGACTATTTAAAAGAAATCTAAAGAATTTTGATACGTACTTGTATGGTTGCGATGTTAACGCAGAATAGATACAAAGAAATATTGAATGTTCGAATAGTAATATCCATAAGAAAAAAGGTAAACATAAAAAGATCTGAAGAGTTCTTGAATTTGTTGTTGAGTGAGGAGATGAGAGCATCTTTCCAAATCTGCGCATATCAATATAGGTTATGTTTACGTCTGCAATATGCATGACAAGTTGCGAGCGATCTTTCAGTAAGCTAAAACTAGTAGGGACTACTTTCGTATTTGAGGGCTACAATGTGTCAAGAATGTCTTTGCTCAGTGTAGAGCGAGAAGAATTCGAAGAAATATATTTCAGAATTGTTATTAATCTATTTGGGTAGTGGCCTGATGACTCAGTGTTTAACGTGTCTGACTGGAGATCGAAAGGTCCTCGGTTCGAATCCCTGCCTCGGCGGAGATTTTCAAAGGCGCTTGACCCAACCTTCACCTCTGGCACAGCTTGCTGTGTATTGTGAAGTACGCCAGAGAGCTTCCGTGGTCTGGATTCCACGTTAAACTGTAGGCCCCCTGTATCCGGTAGAATTGCCGGGTTAGGTTAAGGCGGCTACGTCAGGTGCGGAGTGCTTATCCAATAGAAACTCTGTCTCCAGATCATTACGACCACACGAAATAATTATGTTATCTATTTGCGTCGCAGAAGGCAAGAAAGTTGCAATTTTAAGTTTAATATTATGAAATAATTTGTTCTAAAACAGAAAATAAAAGTTTATTAATATTTATGATAGTTTTTTTTATACGTAAATATTTTACGAAAGGGCGCAACTTCGATGCTTGCCCCAGGCGCCATTTCCGATTGGTACGCCCCTGACAACATGCATTTCCTTTTATAACAGTGTATGTGTTTTATTATTTTTTATATAGAGCTTTAAAAGTAACGATAAATTGTGTACCAGTATGTATTTGTTACTAAATCATTCGGCACTCGTTCCTATCGCATCGTTTCGATACTCGTTACTTTTGATACAATCGAGCACTAGTATGAAGCATCGCGTGGAGTCGCGTTGCATTCGGGTAACCAGATGACTTCGTTCGTACTTTGTAAAGGTTAAGTGAATTGTTCATTTAGTACTGTAGGTAAATTAGACTGGAAATTAAAATATTGCATTTTAGAATAAATGAATTTCATAAATGTTTGAAATCAATAAAATCTCACTAAAGTACGACCAATAAAAAAAAAATAACTAACTCAGATTTACTATCCAATTTTTCCATTTACAAATTACGCACTATAAATTTTAATGTTAAACAAAAGAAAAACTGCAAAATAACTCTTACGTTTTCAAAATTACTTACGTCGTTAAAAATTTCAACACTTAACAGTAAATAATATTAATTATATTAAGATAATATACGCGTAACATGTATGTAATCAAACATTTTCCTTTGAAATGAAACGAACTCAAATCAAAATTCCAGAACTTGGCGACGCACGATGTTCAATGTTCATTCGCTGATTTAGATTCATTTAGTCGCTGGGCGAACAGTTCCAGTTCTTGCATGATGCGTCATATTCGTTCGTTTATCGAATCAAACTCACAAATGCGAGTAACGAAATGAATTTGTGAGTAACGATTCGGTACTTCGAGTCAGGCGATGTACTCGTTACTAAGTAACCAGTACATACCGTTTGCTACAGTTCTAGTTATTTATACGGCAAAAATTCTCACAGATGTAAATTTCTACTAGGTTACGACAATATCATGGTTTCGATACTTACGGACAATTATAGAACAGGGTATGGACTATCATATATATCTTCGCTACTACAAGCAACGCTAAGCAGTTAAATGTCCTGTGTAGGGCATTTGTTGTGGAGCCTCCTACACGTACTAGTGAACATGATACGTTTAGGAGCTGTGTAGTGTACTCGCAACCTGTGACCTAAAGTTGGCTAACTCAGTTGGCAGCTATGATGCCATTAATTTTCGCTTTTCCAGGTCCTGAGTTTTTCTGTATATGACATTATATGATCAGCTTAAAGCACCTATTGTTTTTGCAATAACTTGGATACTGATATCCTATTTACATTAAGGAGGCTTGGAACCATTCATAACACTTGTTGGAAAACATCTTAACCAGACTGAAGAAGAAAGAAGTTTTAGGAAAAATATAATAAAGCTGCTATGTGGTCGCAGTTAGTTGGCTACATGCACTGAAACGATATAAGTACGCACAAGACTGCAGCTTGTGAAACCAGTAACCAATGATGTTCGATCTAGCATATGCACCTGAACGAAAAGAAAGAAACAACAGCGTCTAGTTGATAGGTACAAGGCTTCGGAATACTACACGTAAAACACTGAAAACAGAGAAGAATAACGATGTTGTTTTATTTCGACAGGCTTATAAACAGATGTTACAACGGTTATAACATTTGTATCGATTGGCGGGTTTAAATTAGGCCTACTATGAAATCCCTGCTGACAGAACAATTCTCTCAATACACACAACAACGGGAGACTAAATTCGTTAAAACTTGACTTTAGGATCCCACTACTCAATGTAACGATGAGGTAAATCTAGTCCCCCTCCCCAACTGATATAAATGATTAAAATCTAATTATTAACGCATTTGCAATTCTCTCACGTAAGATTGTAGACTAAATACCCAGTAACTCTTTCTGTGTACACACATGAAGACAACGGAAACAACTAAACATGGTTTCTTACACGTCAGAACTTATTCGTCGCAAACTACTCGAACTGAAGTGGGTGACATTGAAAATGAACAGATTTTTAAGCAAACATTTAGACCAGTGCCGGTTGCTATGGAAGAAGTATTCCTACCTTCACAGCCTCAGGACCAGCAGCAGTTTATTTAAGTTTACATGAAGTCATTAAATCGAAATGCGAAAAATTATTATTCAGTATATGATGTGAGAGAGAAGAATCACATATGAGTACTTCGAAAATTGACCCTTTCTATTGCTGACGATGTTATTGTAATAGTCAGTAATGACCATGAAAGAACGCATGGACAAATAGAGCTTACTTACTCCGTCCTCAATTGTAAGTTTTTTGGTGACGGAGCCAGACGCGTCCATTACACGCCTAGAGATCTGTTGATTGTAGTCGCAATGGATAAGTTTTTACCTAATAACTGCAAACTCCACAATCAGACAGCCATTAACTTTATCATTTTAATTTCAACAACCTTCTTATTATAGGCTGCTGTGCTGAAACGATTCTTTTTTTTTTAACTTATGGCTTTAGGCCTCGACTACGTCGAGGTAATTGGAGGCGGGATGGGACTAGCGACAAGGAGCGGGAAGGAATTCAGACATTGCCTTTTGAAGGAAGCATCCCGGCATTCGCCTGGAGTTATTTGGGGAAACCATGGAAAACCCAAATCGGGATGCCCGGACGGGGATTCGAACCGGCGTCTTCCCGAATGCGAGGCCAGAGCGTTAACCAGTCACCCACCACGCTCGGTCTTGTGAAGCGATATGTTGACTTCTTCTCTGTTGCTTCCATAATTTCATATAAATCACAGGAGTTCACCAAACAGATCAGATATATATAGTCCGTATCAAGCAGTTTTGAGAGTATACCAGTAATAGCGATTCATAATGAAATCGGCACATCCGTAGTTCAGACAGACCGAGAATGCACAGATTTGTTGAATAGTATCCACGATTTCTTCATCATCAGGGCCAAACATTCTTCCTCGTAAATAGTCATCAGCTTGATATGTCGAAAAGTACGTTGTTTTGCAGGCATAACGGCAACCCACCCAGCTAGTGCAAACTTTACGCCACGGTATTTTTCAAAGTTCTTAATTATTTTGCCAAATATATAATTGATCATAATTTTGCAAATGCTAAACCAACTTAAACTTTCAGAATCTGTGAAATTCCCACTAGTAATACACATATCCTCTTTCTCAGTGGTCACATCAGCTTTTCTAACTGGACCTGCATGAAACGACACTTTTACAAAAACTTTCCTTTAACCGTTTTCCAAAATTAAATGTATCGTTTATTGTTGATGGGAAGTTTACACAACCCATTGGCGTCAAGGAATGATAAGGTACTATCACTAAGACCACATCATAATCAAACGAATTATGTGAAAAGATGGGTAAATACATTTGATTTTTGTATCGCAAATTGCAGTCATTGTTTGCGGCCCCTTTGAATACACCTGTGACGTGATAGTGATTGTGAACCTCAACACTGCCCGGTTCAAGACCTTCACAGAGGTGTGGCACAAATATATTGTGCTTCTTGCTTATCTATCAGTACAAGAGGAATACATCCCTTATAAAACTCATCATTTCTTTGGCAAGTTCCTCAGTTATTTGAAAAGACAGTTCACTGGATTTTATCTTGAGAACGTTGTTAGGGTTCTTTTGGTGGTTTATGAACTGCATTATTTAGTTAAAAAATTCACCAAACAGGTTATGTTTGAAGATGTCTGTTTTATTGTGATCCAAACAACAAGTCAGCGATATTCACTAGTATAGGTACAATACAGAGATACACAGTCGCAAGAAAACTCTCTGTGAAACACTGAATACTGTCAACTAAACTGACTTACTAACTGAATGCATGAATGAATGTCTCTGTCCAGGCGATCTGTTTATATAGTCTTTATCGAAATTACGAGAATTCTTCAAAGGCATCCGCCCGATATTTCTCGATCATTAACAATCACTCAAACAATCTAACATATTAAAAACAATCTGAATTAATACAAAATTAATTACAACATTACAAAATGATCAGAAATGGTAATTATAGATACTTAAATACAAAATTATTTACAGAAATCCTTTCAAACGGTAGAAAATTGTCCTGTAGACATCGTAATTTACATTAATACATGGAATTACAAACATTTAAGAAATTCTCTTGCATCATTCGGTTCTAAACATATTAAATGGCCTTTGAATAATTTTCTTACCTAAAACAAAGTCTATATACACTGATTTACAAGAAATTACAAAACAAACATATCAAATCACTTTCAAGCAAACTTTAGCTAATTACAAATACTTCATACAGTACAATGCTATTCAAAATTCAGGTATTAGGGCTGTTACAACTGTTTGATGGGGAAATGAGAGTCGTATGAATAAACAACCTGACTGCTGCAATGTGA
>JARYHS010007791.1:0-10706 GCA_031002005.1 Vandiemenella viatica
GGACCTCCTTATATACCTGTCGGTGAGGTAGAGGATCCGCTCCAACCAATGGGTCTTTCCGAAGCCACCGTTCCGACCAATCAGAGCGGATCCTCTGCCTTGCCGACAGGTATATAAGGAGGTCCGTCTGGGAGGCTAAGCCAGTCCACGTAGTGATTACGAGCTTTCGTCAGCCTGTAGACACCGGACACCTGATGAAGACAGCCAATCCGGTTGTCGAAACGTTGTGTTTCCAGAACACCATCCGGCTGCACACCCGTGAAGACTACTTTGCTTAATGGAGTACTTTTTCCCCACCCCCTTTTTACTAGCTCTCTTCTTGTGATGTCACTGACCCTACTTCAGAATTTCCAGTTACTTTACAATAACTACAGAGTCTATTGATATTGATTCTATATATAACCTTGACTTGTAGCAATGACACATGCTAGCTTTACACTATGTTGATTCAGTAAGATGCTATTCTATAAGATGATAGGAGAATACAAGAAGAACAATTTTGCAACCATTTTTGTCACTCCCACTAGTTTTGTGATAACTAATCTAGTTGATTGAAGGTAAGCACAATTCATAACCAATGTTATTGCATACAGCATAAATCCTTGACTGCCAGGATGGGTTCCTTCAAAAATCCATGGCTGAATTCCTTACCATTCCTTGGCTCTCCTCCCATCCTTTCCCATTTCTAGACCTCGACGAGATTGTGACATTACAGCATGCCAGTGACCCTAGCATGCACTGAGAAGGATTCAATATATGAGATGGTGAAAAAGTTCTCACATTGCCTGTTAGCAGCACTGTGTTCAGAAATCATCATATACACTGAAAAGGAGACTTCTGTAGAAATAGTGACTACAAATGCTGTCTGTGGAATGAAATATAGTGGACAAGTCATAGAATGTACCAGTCAAACTGGATACATTTTTGCTTAAACAAAATGGACATCAATACTGGAGTATCATTTGGCTATATAAGTAGTAACATTCAATTGATTGCATAAATAAGAAAAACTTAAATATAATGTGTGTAATAACTGAAAGTGAAGCATGGTCAGAACAAAATGTACTCAGTATGACATAGTGACTGTTGGTGTCAGTTGTGAAAAACAGAAATGGGATATCTAAACTAGAATCTAGATCCCATTTGTAAGCACCTGTATTTCTTAACTGTTATAACTGTTTTGAGATATAAAAAATACTTTCGGTGAGTGGCTAAGTTTTACTGGTATTGAGAGAAAGTATATTCTTATGAACTGTACACTGAAAAGCCAAAGAAACTGGTACACCTTCCTAATATCGTGTAAGGCCCCCACGAGTACGCAGAAGTGCCGCAATACAACATGGTATGGACTCCACTCTTGTCTGAAGTAGAGCTGGAGGGAATTGACACCATGCATCCTGCAGGTATGACCATATATCTGTAAGAGTACGAGGGGGTGGAGATCTCTTTTCAGCAGCATGTTGCAAGGAATCCCAGATATGCTCAACAATGTTCATGTCTGGGGAGTTTGGTGGCCAGCAGATGTGTTTAAACTCAGAAGAGTATTCCTGGAACCACGCTGTAGCAATTCTGGACATGTGGGTGTCGCATTGTCCTGCTGGAATTGCCCAAGTCCATTGTAGTGCACAATGGACATGAATGGATGCAGGTGATCAGCCAGGATGTGTTTGCACATGTCACCTGTCAGAGTCATATCTAGATGTATCAGGGGTTCCAAGTCAATCCAACTGCACATGCCCCACACAATTACAGAGCCTCCGTCAGCTTGAACAGTTTCCTGCTGACATGCAGGATCCATGAATGTTGAGCATTTTATGTGTTTCCATTAATTACTTAACTACAGGAATATTAATTTGTAAAATATATTCAATTTTAAACTGTTATAGCTGTCAGCCTGGTGATTGAATTGTTAATAAAAAATTCAAGTTCAGTACCTCACCCTAAATAGGCATGTTAAGCAAATATATAAATCTTGCTGCTTATATGTTTAAACAAGAAACTGGGTGCGATTTTAAAATTTATAATGGTACAAAAGCTTCCTAGTACTTATGGTGGACCAGTACTATAACCTAAAGTCTGTCAGCTCCCCTCCCATATCAAGGATACAACACTTTCATCTTTCCACTATGCCCACACCACTTACTTCCAACTCCACCCTGGTAACGATTGATGTCACATCACTGTACACACACATTCCACATTACCATGGCCTAGTGCCATGGAACATTTTCTGGATAATCACCATCCGAACAGTCGCACCAGCACATCTTTTTTCACCACCTTGGCTGAACTGATACTTAACAACAACTACTTCTCCTTTGAAGGCAATATATACCACCAAACTCGTGGCACTGCCATGGGTACTTGCATGGCCCCCTCTTATGCTAATATCTTCTTGGGCCACCTGGAACAAATGTTTTTGGAGAATGTCCCCCTCAAACCCCTCCTGTGGCTTAGGTACATAGATGACATTTTTATGATCTGGTCACATGGAGGAAACATACTTCTAAATTTTCTGGACAATCTTAATACCTTTAATAACTCTCTGAATTTCACATGGACCTACTCCCACACACAGGCCACATTCTTGGATGTGGACCTGTCCCTCTCCAATGGCCACCTCAGCTCCTCAGTTCACATCAAACCCACCAACTCACAGCAGTACCTCCATTTTGACAGTTGTCATCCATATCATACCAAACATTCCCTCCCCTACAGGCTTGGCATTCGAGACAGTCGTATATGATCCAATCAGAAATCCCTAATGGAGAATTCAAACAACATCTCACAAGCACTGGTATCCTGCAACTATCCCCCAGCTTTGGTTCACAAGCAACTTTCATGAGCCACATTGGAACCTGCTCAACCTATTGAGTGCTCCAAACCATCAGAAACCAACCATAGTCCAGTCCTGGTTACACAAGACTTTCCTGGCCTTGAATTCATCAATGGAATCCTTTGGCAGGGTTATAATTTTCTACTAACCTGCCCAGAAATGAGATCCATTCTTTAAAAATCCTCCCTGGCCCTCCCAGAACTTGTTTCAACAGGCCTCCCAACCTCAGCCAACTCCTAGTCTATATAGTCTTCCTTGTCCCATCAGAGAGCCTCAAGGCTCTTTCCTGTGCAATAGACCCCACCGTAAGATGTGCAACATACACCATGGCTCTACCACTTTCACCAATCCTATCACTGGAGAAAGCTTTTCTATCATAGGACACACCACCTAACCTGCAAACACTGCCTGGTTACCTATATAGGTTTGACTACCAATCCATTAGCCATAAGAATGATTGGCCACCGACATTCAGTTTTCACTCAGAATCCAAAACATCCAGTAGCCATTCATGCGATCCCCCATAACACCAATAATTTTAATTCTTGTTTCACGGTCCGTGCTATCAGAGTCCTCCCAAACAACAGCAGCTCCTCTGAACTCTGAAGGTGGGAGCTGGCATACCAATACAAACTAGGCACAAGGCAACCTACTGGTCTCAATCTGAGCAAATATCCAGTGAGTACTTTTCCTTTCCTCTATCCTCTCCTTGCCTCCATGCCAACTGTCTAAACTGAAGCACCACATATCAGAGGTGATGTTTAACTGCATGGATTCTTTTATTTTATTTTATTCTATTTTATTTTGTTTACTTATTTACTTTTGCTTACTCAGATTTATGTTGGAAAAATTCTAATGTATTATTCTGCTCTTTTTGCAACATTCTGCAATGCTCGGGTACTAGCTTCAATTCACTGTCCCCCTCTCCCTGTCCTCTGTTTGAATTTACTCCCACCATGTTCCTGACTAACAGTTATTCTGTGAGACTGTCTCATACACTACCCTTTTCCAATAATGTTCTCCGGTTGACAAAGTGTCAAGTCCCGAAATATTCATTGTTTTTCCTGTTCTTGTGTTTTTTTGTGTATGTTCATGCCATCAAACCATCATCTAAGGTAAGTAGTTTCATTTCAGTATACTATTTTTGTAAATCCATTCGCTGCTTAGCTTCTATTATTTCCTGGTTACTATGTATATATATATACACACACACACATATATATATATTAGATTAGTTCGTAGTGCCTCACTAACATTTAAGTCAGGTCCACTGGTCAATGATAGACAGAGCCTATCACAAACATTTTCAAACATTCTTTGGGTTTAACTCACATTATTTTGTAGGAAGTTACTATTTCCACTTATAGGGGATTGAAATCTAGCTTTTCAGCAAAGAGGAAGTATGTTATTGCTAAAAATTTTTGCAGGATTTTAACCAATTTTAATCAGCACTCTATTAGTTTTAAAATATCTATCTTCTTTTCCAAATAACAAACAAATTATGTCATGTGGAGAGTTTATTAACTACAGCTATGAGAGACTACATATAGAAGCCTTGGGGTTATCTTTTAACTTAACGACCACTGTAAATTTCCCTATAAGAATACAAAATAACAACATGAAATGCAACTGATGCCTTTTTTTTTGTGGTTCTCTATCAGTAGAGTAATTACAGAAAACTGTCATAAATAAATGGTCTCTCTGATCATAATGTCCAGCTATTTTGTATGAAATTCAGATGCACTGTAATGCAGACAAAAAATGATGGGTATATAAAAGAAATATCAATGAAAACAATATAAAAAATTTAATAGATTACAGATAAAATTCTCTCAGATATATTTCATAGATTGGTTAAACATTAAAAACCGGACAAAAGTGTATGCTTCACAGGGTGTTTATACAACGTTTGATTCCTTTCTAAATATATTTCTGACACTTGTTGAAAGTTTTTTTTAAGGAAAGTTGTCAACATGCCAAACAATTAACTGGGTAATGGGTGGGTTACAAAGGGTATTAGAGTTTTTAGTAAAAGGAACCTTTACAAAAAAAAGGCCACCAGACAACTGTTAACAAAAATCTCACTATAAACATTATTTTAAAACAAAAAATATAACCAGGAAGGTCAATAACATGTATGTATCAGAGAATTGTCATCAGTCTCAGAAATAAATAAATCCATGAAACATTTAAAATCTAAAAATTCTTCTTGCTGCCTGGATTATCAAAGATTTTTGAGTAAGTCATGTATCATACTAAAATAGACTATACACTATAATATTCTTATTACTTCACAGTTTGGATTCCAAAAAAAGATCATCCACAGAAATGGCTATATGTTCATTATTAAAAAAACACATTTAAAGAACTTCTAAACTTATTTATATATCTTTTATTGATTATATCCTGTACATAAAGCCATGTATTATCTACTTTTATGGACTGTATTCGCTAATAAATTACAGGAACAATTGGATTTCTATAAAGTTTATTTCACAGTTGTCAGTTCAGCACTCCTTTAAATATATAGTTAATGAAAATAAGCTTGCTCTCTCCTGGCAAATGGAAAAGGGGAGTGGAATAGATTGTGAAGATTACTAACACTTAAAATGTCAAGCGCAGTAACAAAACTTATTAAACTATAGTTTATACATTCCCTATTGGTACGTAAACCAAGACAAAAGTTAAAAGCAGGTACTGTGGAAAAAATGAAACTACAGGAGATGGTAGCACTGCGACCAGTTTAACAGTAGTCACTCCTAAAAGTCATTCAAGATATTCAGTTATCCTACGAGTCGCACACAACTTTTCATAGAATTCACTAATGGTTAACACACTCCAAAGTATTAGCTTATCACCTTTCGAAATACTGGTGATCTTTTCACATACATGGTGTTAGATATCCTTTAGTTCACTAAAAGCACTTCCTCTAGCTACCCACAGCAGTAAAATATTCTATAGATTAATTGTAAAGTTGCCGATGTGAAATTTCGAGAAAAAATAGTTGTCAACTGTAAGGAATTTTCCTGTGATCTTTCCCACAGGGACAATTCACCATAAAAATCATTTTAAAGTGTATTTATCATATCGTGAAACGTTCAGTTTAAGAGATATTCCCGTTTGTTCACGTTTTAAAACGCGCGATTAGAAAAGTAGAAATCTAAGTTTTGAAATATCTTTAAATTTAGTAAAGCTACAGCTGAACTATCACCAGCTATAGTCAGCACTGCTCCGGATATTTTGGTAGTAAAATTAATTCGGCAAAGTTTAATCAGCAATTTTAATTAAGAGAAAAAAATGAACTTTTTAACTAAAAGGAATACAAATTTGAAATTTATATCAGTAGATAGCCCTAATTGAGACGATTATGAAGATATAACAGTTTCGGTAAAAAGTTTAAGCATTTGTCTGGTAATTAAGTTTTGAAAATAGATTGTCGCCAATTGTTGTTGAAGCGCGTAAAAATTCCGCCAAGTTGGTCATGTGATGACTTTAGTTTTAAGACTTTAGAAACCCTTTGGAATGTTAATTAAATTAAAACAGACAGAACATGACAATAGAAAGTCCCTGTAAAAATTCCAAGTTAAACCATTATCTACTTTTGGAGATATTAATTAAAGAAAGATTTGCCAAGGTCACAGGATCGGATTGCAGCAAGCACAGATTGTCTCACTCGCACGCCGGAAATTAATCGCGCAACTCCGCGCAAGATTGTCTCACTCCGCGCTAGACTTTCAAAGTTTTAACTTCGTAATATGTAGCCTCATTCTAGTCTCATTCGTACGCTGGAAAGTGATGTGCAACTTGCGCTAGTTAGCAGCACAGATTAGGGTAGCGGTTTAGGCTAGTTCTAACATGCCGTAGTACTCACTAATGTTAGGGGGCCTCAGTGAGTGTTTGTCTTCTCGTAGAATTGTACTTAATTTGCAATCTTCAAAGAAACTGTTGTCCGATGCTTTATTCAAGATTCTGGTACCGACAATGTACGAGTGAACTATTATCAAGAATATAAGTACTGTGTTATTCTCAAACTGTGTTAAATGACTTTATCTTGTCTACCCTTCGCATTTGGGGTTTATTAATACGAATGAGTGGCGGCCGATCTATTTAATATTATAGGTACCAGAGGGCTATAAATGGTCACGAACTTAATTGTTCATAGTTCAGGTGAAGGTGTTGCAAACCCCCGTGCACACTTGGGGCCTAACAATGGTCTAGCACACTTGTAAACCAACCACTTCTCCTTTCATTTCACTCTCCATTTTTTGCCATATGGCCCCCACTTCCAATCTTCTGGAATGGAAGTCTTTCAGGTTGGAGGTTTCAACATACATAATATCCAAATCCCTTGACACTAACTGGACCAAAAACAAACACTAATCTGGAATTAAATAAAAATGAAGTACTCACCAAAGAAGCAATTTGATTTAAGATAAACTAATTAAAATTAAATTTGGATAAAAATTATATAAAGCAAGGTTTACACAAAATTATGAAAATGACTCAAACTTGGAAACAAATATTATAGCATTCCTTGGAAACCAACCAGATGAGAAACTCAATTGGCAAGATCATGTCACATTACTACTAAATGCAACAGCAGATCTGAGGATAATGAAACATGTTTACTCCCCTTATTGTAACTTGTATGGGGAGACTCTTCACAAAGTAAAAAATAGCAAGCATTGATTGCGTAGAGTTCTGTGATCATTGTCCATAATATCCCAGATGTCCATGTGAAAGTGCGTCAATTTTTTGAAACCTTAAATTTCAGCCCATCATTCTATGTATTTCATCAGAGGACTACATTGCCTTGGATTGCTGCTACCTATACGAGGCTTGGTAGTCCTCTGATGAAAACCACAGAATGATGGCTGAAACGTAAGGCTTCAAAAAATTGATATGGTTCCACCCAGAAAACCAAGATAACATAAAAAATATTTCATAGTGCAAAAAAGAGTTATTAGGATGCTGTTTAGGGGTAAAACAAAGAACTTCTTGCAGATAGCTCTTTAAAAAACTCAGTGTTCTCAGTGTGGTGTCTAGTATGTATAGGTCATTGCAAAAAGGTTGCTGGTTTTCTTATATCAAATTATGAACTTTATTTTTTTCAAAACATAGCAATGAATACATAAACATATTCCCTAAACCTTCGCATTCCAGGTATGTCAGGCATGCATGAATTCTGTATGTGAAATCTGCAATGACTGCCTCACAAGACTTCACTTGCAAGGCACCAGCAACACATCAAATTTCCACCTTTAGCTTGTGGATGTTTAGGGGTTTAATGACGTATTCTAATGACTTCAGATAACCCAAAGAAAAAATCAAAGGGTTTAAATCACATGCCCTTTTTGGCCATTGTAGGTCACCTGGAAATCACTCGTGGAACACTCAGTTATTGAATGGGACATGTAACAGGTGACAACATCCTTGCTGAAACCACAACTCTTGAATGTCCATTACATTGAAATGAGGCCACAAAAAAATCTCTTATAATCACATGGTATTGGTTTCCATTTGCCATCACAGCTTGTCCTGCCTCATCTTCAAAGAAATAAGAGCTAACGATTCTGCCCTCCTAAAAGCTGCACCAAACTGTTACTCACTGTAGATGCAATTTCCCCTTTTTGAATCACGCATATACTGACCAACAGATATTGGCAGTTTTGTCTATTCACAACACCCATTTAAGTGCAAATGCAGCTCATCACTAAAGAGGATTTTCTTGTAATGCCGTCATCGTCCCTGTCGCCTTCTCAGAAACAAATTAACAAAATGTCTCACCTCCCAATGATCAACCACTTTCAGGTTTTGTGTTAAATGAAATTTGGTATGGTGGTAATGGTTATTATACTGGAAAGTTCACTGTACTGAGTATACCCTATACCAAATTCTTGGCAATGGGAATGAACAGACTTCATTGGACTAACAGCCACACTTGCACGAACCACCTCAATGTTTTGCACAGAGTGGCCAGAACCAGGACACCCAGAACTTTTCACATTCACTCTTGAACCTGTTTCACTCAACTTTACAAATAAGTCTGCAAATTGTTGATTCATTCCACCCTAGAATTGCATGAAGACACCTCAGTTGCTGCATAACTTTCTGGTAAAATATTTTAACAATAAGCATACACTGCCTAATAGTAATATACTCCATAGTAAGACACACAATGAAACAGCAATGCGAGAAATTCAGACTGAGCAAAAATTCGAACTTTTATGAATACCAACCTGATACGCAACAATGTCACCAGCTGAGAAATAATAATATATCACATGGTTCAAAACCAGTGCCCTTTTTGCAACGGCCCTTTATATACATATGAGCTCAGTCTCATGTTTCTATTTTCTCAAAAAATGGCATGGCCCAAAACATTGTGTTTCTTTGTTGCTGTAGCCCTCCTCTTTTCAACTTTGGTGAGTGTTTGGTATAATTTATCTTTCAGTTTAAAAGACCTAGATGTGCACTGGGGTTGGTGCATAAACTTGTTGTCTTAACTCTGACCATGTGTAGCCTGGATGTTTTGGCTTAGATAGAATTATACGATCGCCACATAGATTTTAACCAGAAAACTATGAAAAGGTAAAGTTCAATAAATAGTTCATTGCCATTTAAACAACCAAATTCTTCCAAATTTCACAAAACCAAATACTGTACAGGCAATCAGACGACTTTTCCAAAGTAATGTTTTACAAGTTCGATTAACCGGTCAAGCCAGACCACACCCCAATAGTTCGAACTTCTAGTTGTAATTTAACGAAAGAGAATCACACGCTCCCATTGTTCAACAGCTTAGTAAAATCAAACAATCCCGAGGCCTCACTTGGAGAAATACTACTTTAACACGACATTATGGTTAACTTGAATAAAAGAAGTGGCATCATTCCAAAAATAAAACTTTCACCGACTACTGAAGGTAACGTGGTGTCGCGCCAATTGCTACTTGAAGACTGTCCCCTCGCATTGTTCCTAGCCGACTGACTCGCTCGCCGTGGCTACTAACCAGGAAAGTTCTGGTACTCACGGAGCGTGGGAAAACCTAGCGGCTGCACTTCCCATGAGAATCTCCCCGATAACTGATATCTCATATCTGAAGGTTTCATCATCTAATTTGACCTCGACTATAAAAATAATTCCATCTCCCTGATACCCTACAAATTGCTAGCTAGCTCTTTAAATAAATGTTAGCTTTAGTTATTATTAAAAATATCCCAACTCTAATCGTTTAGCAGAAAATAAATAATTTAGATACGGACTTTCGCACTCCAGGTGAATGCCGAAGAATGATGAAATTGAAAAGATTGAAAATACCATCTTAAAAACTGTAAAACTGCTTTCTAATTTGAATAATCATAGAAAAATTACTTTGAAAATGAAATGCGCTAATATTTTATCCAATCTGACTCATGGTTCTGAGAACAAAATTTTGTCATTGCATTACAAAATTTAACAGATAGCTTACATGTTCCATTTATATATTCGCTCATGAGCTTTGTCATAGAATATTTTAAGTTGTTTAGATCAAATTCAGAGGTACACAATTCCAGTAATAATAACTACAAACACCAGAACAAAGAAGATTTTATTATTCTGGGACACATTGTTTAAGAAACTTCCTAAAGTGTAAAGCAGTTGGTAGATAACAAAGATGTTTTTAAACAAAAACTGAGAGATTATCTTATTGGAAACTCCTTCAACTTCATGTAAGAATTTATACAATTATATCTAGTACACCTTAAATTTTTTTGTTTTAAATGTTAATAATTAATTATTGTTTGCTTGTTAGTAACATATAATACTTTTCACTATAATATGACAGAGATCTATGGAAAAGAGTAGTAAATATGGCCATTTTTAATTA